>JAGFNK010000353.1:0-54855 GCA_025769875.1 Russula earlei
CTTAGGAAGGCCCTAATACTGTCTTTTGTTGCTAGAAGGGTTGCCTTCAAGTGGGGCTTGCTGTATGTCGATTGTGCCAAGAATTGCTCGTGCAACAATGCGCGTGCGATATTGTGGACACCTCTACTCACCCCTTTTGCTCGTGTGAACAGGGTGACACCATAGAGGCTGGGTTTCCTCCTATAAGGAAGGGTCCTTCAAGGGCCCTCTCTGGAGAATGGTTCATGACAGTTTAAGGATGTGGGGGGTGGTGTAATGGTCAGGCTTGTGTGCCTGTTGGGTAGCTGTGTGGCCCGGGAACGTGTGCACCAGTGACCTTCAGGTTGGTTTGGTGAGTCTCTTCTCCGGGGTGTGTGCAGACACGCATGTTGTGAGGACTTGCAATCAAGAGGGGTCAGGAGTTGTCCCGCTCCTGGCCTCTTCAGATGTCAGATCATCGAAGGCGCATGTGGGTAGGTTTGCATCAGCATGCATCGCCCGGACCCTATCAATAGGTGTCCAGGTTGCACATTCTGTGACGTCAGTGGGTTTGCCCCCTTCATGTAATCGGAGGGTCTTTGGGCATTGGCCCATTTTGAGTTTGATGCACGCAGCAGATGGCTCGGGATGCTGGGGCACTTTCAACTTGTGCTTCAGCCCACTGGCGTGTTTCTTCTGCAGCTTATCATCTGTCTGGGTCACAACCTGTTCGGAGAATGTATCTGGGGAGGCCTGGAAGATCATCGCATGTGCGGTAAGCGTGGATTCGGTTTTGTGGCCGTGTTCCACAAGGGACGGGTCTGGCGTCGCTATGTGTGCCGACTCGAGTGTTGGCATTTTGATGGCCATAATGTATAAGCTTCCATGTAATTGTCCCTCACATACAAGTCGGGTTTTGTTGTATATCCCGCATGTCTGCCCCTGGAAGCACACTTCCACCCCACGTTGAGCAAAGTGGAAGACCAATAAGAGGTTCCATTTGAGGTCCAGGATGTACAGGACATCACAGAGTATTGCAGTACTCCACATGCTGTGTGCACACATTTGGACTTGCACTTGTCTGGCCCCGGTGGCAAGTATTGTGCTATCGTCACCTAAGGTGACTTGAATGGGCGATGTGAGTGGGGTGAACTGAGTGAACCAATTGTGATGGGATGTCATGATGCATGAGGCTCTGGAGTCGATGAGCCAGCTGTCTTTGAGATCAGTGGCTCAGAGTTGCTCCTGAGTTGTGGCCGCATGGATTGGCTCATCTTCGACTGCTAGATGTAATGAGATGCTGTTATCAGATGTGGGGACAAATGCGATGGCGGCACTGGCTGGTAGCTGAGCTGCAGGTGTCACTACAATGTGTGTGCTTGTGCTAGTCCCAGTGGGCATGGGCATCGCTGCATTGTGCGCACTTGTGCCAGTCATAGTGGGCATGGGTGTCACTGTGTTGTGTGCAATCGTGCCAGTCCTGGCTGCTGCTGCTGCTTTGTCCTCCAGTTTTCCGTGAATTTTCCAGCATTTGTGTGTATTGTGCCCCCTGCATCTGCAGTGAGTGCACTTTGATGTTGTGCCTTTCTCGCTTTGCGTTTCCTGGCTCTTTCTCATTTGGGTCGCCTTTGCAATGTGAATTGTAGCCGTGTCACCAGTCAGTCAGATCCGACGCTCCTCATGGAGGATGCAGTCTGTGACTTGCTCGGCTGTAAGCAGGCTGGGCAGCATCAAGTGAAGAGTGGCCTTGAGTTTGGCCATGTTTTCCAGTAGCACAAGAATTAGCATCCATATGAGGGTTTTCTTGTTGATGGGGTATCCGAAAATTTCAAGGGCTTGGGCAGCATGCAACTGTCGGATTATTTGAGGAGCCATGGGTTCAGTTTCAGAGAATGTGACCCAGTATGTTTGGCTCCAGCAGTGCCTAGAGCAGTGTCAAGAGCATGCCTGTTTGACGTCAGTAAAATGTGGGTGTGTGCTTTGCGATCTTTCTGCTCCCAGTCAGCAAAGCCGCTCGGGTCATTGCTGGGGTCTGGTTTTGAGTATGACCCTCTTATGATTTCCATCAGGCTGTTTGTTTTGAACAGTGCCTCTATATTAGCTTTCCATTGCATGTATGCGACCATGCCACCTTCAAAGAGTGGTCCATCATAACCATGTTGGCCACCCATGTAAGTTTTTCCTGTGGCTCCTATGGTGGGAGCGTGGCTGCCTCTCAAGGGTGCGACATTTGCGGTTGCTGTGGGGGCACTCATGGTGTTTCGTTACACGATTTGGAAGCTGGTGGGAGTTCATGATGTCAGGGACGACCAGGTCTCATAATCTGTTGAAGCTATAGAATGAGAGCTCAGTCTTGTGTATAAAAGACTGTATTGGTTAGTTATCTAACCTATAGAATGAGAGCTATGTACAGTATTAGCTATAAAGAGAGCTATAAAGGAATGTTGTACTGACCTCAGTCTTGTGTATAAAAGACTGAGGGAAAATGAATGATAACTAAATTTGAATTATTTACACGTATGGTCCAGGTTGTCCGTTCATGCAGCACTTAGTGGCTGCATGTCCAACAGATACATACACCCTGGTCACTCACCTCACATTGTCACATGCCATTATTGCAATGGCTAACCACCTCCAGCTCAAGCTCCACCAGGTGGACATCAAGGGTACATACCTCAACAGCATGCTCAACAACAACAAAGTGCTGTATATGCAGCATCCTCTGGGGTACTGAGACCCACAGGTGGGTGCACACATGCTGCACCTCATGAAGGTGGTCTACAGACTCAAGCAGTCTGGAAGGCAATGGTATCAGAAGCTCTCCTCCATATTCACATCCCTTGATTTCAGGCAGTGTTCCATCAATCAAGCTGCATTCTACAAGCCCAGAACTGTTGCAAATCAAGGCCAGGCCTTAACCATACAATGTCCTGTTGTAACTCAACAGAGTCCTTTTCTTTTGTATCCTCTATCCACCTTTGTTCCCAATCAACTTCTCCCTCTAACCAAGCATACATCACAAAGGACCTTGGTTTCCAATCCCTCTGAACTCGCTAAAGCACCCTCCTTCCTATTGGAGCAACTTACCATGTGCGGGCCACATGACCATTCAGCCACTTGCTACTGAAACACTGGAAGGACTCCTAGACCTCTTGGACAATCCAAATGATGTCATAGAGCACCACTGACATCATAGCTGACTGAGCAACTCCACCCTGACATCATATGCTCACCAAGCACTCCACAAATGATGTCATTATGATATCATCACTCCACTGTCTCCCTAATCATCCTGAATCACCCATAGGTCTGACACAACATGTTTATGCCCTTAGAATCCAATTGGAGTGGTCCATAGAGTCTGAGTTGTTATTTTCTGTAGTTTGTACTCAGACCTGTAACTAGTATGTAAGACCCAATGTAGCATGGCAGTCATCAGACTGTCCATTTGTGATACTCTCATCCTCCTGGGTACTCCCCTGCAACTGCTCAGTTTAAAGCCTTCCTTGTCTTCAAGGTACTCTTCAACAACCACCTTGTTTAAAGCCTCTTTGCTGCACTGGCCTCCCACCTTCGCCTCTGCCTCCAGCAACACCTACCAGTCCCCCTCTGGTACCTCCTAGTCATTTGGCTCATCCTCTTGTTCAATGCCGTCTACACCGTGTACCACCTGTTCTGACCCTTGCCCACCTGCTCCTGAGTCCTTAGTGATCAGCAGTATGTGTCTTGACAAGAACTGGAGCATGCAACATCATGGTTGTTGCTGTGCATGTGGATGACTGTCTGGCTGGAGGCCAAAAAAAAAGTTTGGACTTGTGTATTCTGGACTTGTAGATGAATTGGATGGTTGCCAAGCACAACCGGCCATTCAAACAGTGACTGAGTGACTCAGAGTGAGACCAGCTTGGGCCACCTTCTTGTAAATGTTGACATTTAACACCTAATAATAAGACAACTGGGATGAGGTGCTGAACCCAATTGTATCACACCACTAATGGGCATGCAGAGTCCATGTGACTTGATCTGAGTGCAGGTACAGATAGGGAATAAACCAAGAGGGGAGCAAGCAAGACCTGAGACATGAGCCTTGATGTCTTGGAGATGATGAGCTTGATGTGTCAGAAGTGTGGGCATGAGACTGGATGTGTGTGTGCAAAATTGTAGCTATTGGGCCTTAAATACTGTAGCTAAGATGAATCAGAAGACGATCTGCACTCAAGTCCTATTCTTCCTACTGCAAGTCTGAGAGCATGAGGCAGTGTGGTGATGACATAGGGGTGACACACTATGGGCAGCAAGCCCTCAGGTGAGGTGAAGACAACAATGCACATGCATCATCTGGGTCTGTGTGTAGACATGTGGCAGGGGCGAGGATGATGCTTGAGAGTTGGTCACACAGGGGCAAGAACATAATGAAGGGGGAAGAATGTGGTGGATGAAGGAGACTAGTGGCACAGGGGATAGATGTAGGCAAGAGAGCATGAGGGATTGGGCAGCAAGGTGGGTGATGTTGACGGTGGTTGACTTGAGCCATTGTCACAGTTCATGGGCACAGAGTGGGGGATAATGTCAAGAGGAGTGTGCAAGATGGAAAGAGAAGGAGAGATAAGGAGCAACAACAGTTGGAGGAAAGGGGGGAAAGGTGATGAAAGGCAAAGGGAGGATGCATGGTGTAGTCAAGTGGTGCATGGATGTGGTTACAAGTCATGGGAGTTTCCCACTCAGTGGGCTCACACACCTTACATGATGAAGAGAGCATTTGGGTGGGGAGAGGATGCAATGCATGCCACAGCAAAGGGTATGTTGCAACAGGGTCAATATGGACTTGATGGCTTTTTAGCATTCATCAGGTACTTCATGATGTGGTGTGGTTTGAAGGGGGTAGCATGTTTGAATCCAAGGTTGAAGCTATTCTGGAAGAGCTGGAAGCCTCATGTGGCACAAAATGGCACTCATCAGGAAAAACTGGTCCAGTCCGTAGACACCACTTAATTCTGTAGACACCATAGACACCATAGCACAACAACATACTATGTAGTGCTCTATAGCATCATAGTAAGTCTATATTGCTCAATGTAGTTCCAGTAGTTTATGACTATATTTATGTAGGCACAGTAGATGAAACCAAGTCTACATATCACTATGTAGGATGACTGAAATTATGGTTGTCTATGGAGATGATCAGTTTACTACATTGCACCATGGAGACAATTGTTCATTATATTGCTCTATGGAGACTATTGGTTATGATAATTATATTGCACTATCGAGCCTTACTGATGGTGGCCACACTACACTGCATATTGTCCTCTCCTCTCCTCCCCAACCCACTCTCCCCTTTCCCATCCTCCCCCTCTCCTTCTCCCCTGATGACACTGTTTTTCTTTCTCACCTCTCCTCTCCTGATGGGAGGCGGCCGCACGCGCGAGTCGGTCGAAGTGGGGGTAAAAGGGTTTCTTGCTTGCTTTCTTTCTTTCTATTTCCTTCCTTTCTTGCCTTCATCCTAGAGACGAAGGCTGGTTTTTATGTACATTGGGACTGGAGCTAGACTAAATGGTATCCTAGAATGAGGGCAGCTAAAGAGAGGTAAATGTATTCTGAGATAAATGGGTATGGACGTGTGTGATCATGGCATTGAGGCGACAGGTGTATCGAAGCTAGGCTTTGGAAGGGTATAGTAAAGGGGGCTGTAGCAACAAGTGGGCACTAGTTGGCATGGCTGAAATGCCATGAAGGGGTGGTTGGCCAGGTCTCGAACATTGGGGACTTCTGCCCAATGAGGCAGTGGCAGGCATGCGGGCGTGCGAGCGTGTGCATGGGGGTGAGCGTGGGGGTATGTGTATGGGTGCGTGTGGGTGGTAGTGATGTCAGAGGCGGAGGGTGTGGTGTGCTTGTGTGTGTGACGTGGTGGTGGGAGAGTGGGAGTTGTGGGGCACGCGTGTCAGGCATTCGGCTGTTGACTTGTCTCTCATGGTGGGTGTGGGTGATGCTTGGTCAGCGTTGGCCAGTCCGCCGTGATCCACGTCCAAGCCCGCAACTCACCTTACAGTGCAAAGGAGAGGAGAGGGGAGAGAGCACATGGGGAACATGCAAGTGAGAGTGGTCACGCATGAAAAATGCTGCTTGCTTGTCTATGTGACTACATATGATGGCAAGGCACAAGGTAAAAAAGGCCAACATGTGCAACTCATCGACTTCAAACCTTTTTTGACGACGGCCTCTTCATTTTTACTAATTGCATTCATTTTCTTTTGCTGTCATTCTTCCCCTCTTTCCCCTCTCCTGCCCACTCTTTTTTCCTCATGGTCCCAGTTCAAGACTCCCAAGCTGCCAGTTTCATCAAGTTTTCACCGGCTATTACCCAAGTCATTCGAGTTTTCGAGTTTTCCTGTGCCATGTTGTTTCCGCGGGTGCATTTTTTGTTTCATTTTCATGCACTCTCTCATCATCTCCCCTCTCCTTCATACTAAACAGCCTCTTGTTGGCCTTCAAGCTGCCTTCTCACTCCCTTCTTCTGTGTCACTGCAGTGGTGATGATGGGGACGACAATGACATATGAGAGGACTTGTATTTAAGTGAAAGAAAAAAAAACAACTAAATCGTGCATGGGGGAAAACACACATTGCTTGAAGGTAAAGTACACTTGAACTGAAAGCGAGCTCCCGCATGCAGGAAATGGTATTTCAGGGGATGGGCACATCACAGAAAATGAAAGTGCAACCCTTTCCCTAGGTCTCGCCAATGTGCATTTTGGGTTTCCTTTTACTTGCACAATCTCACTGTCACAGTGACAAGTACAACCATGCTCGGCATCTTCAATGAGTGTCTTACACATTCTGTGTGTTACCCTTCCCCCCCCCTTTTTTCGCTTTTCATTTTTTTGTCACTCCCCTCTGCTTTCCTTTGCACAGGCTTCGCGCGGCTTCAAAACGTTGAACACACATTCACGTCTCGACTCACCTGTACCCTGGTGCCATCTTCTGCATCGTCCTTGATGCCTCCTCTTACCGCGACAAAGCCACCGACACCACTGTCCAAGTCCAAGAAACGAGAGAAGGTGGCCCTCGCTCCTGGGCACAGGCCAATGAACAGTGAACAGGTGCGTTATTCCTTTTCGTTTTTGTGCACTCTCTCATACTCTCCGGCCTTTCATCAAGTGCTCAGGGGGAGAAATGGACATATGGAGCGATGATGAGACGCCACTTAGAATGCATACGCAAATGACGACAACAGCTACAGGCACAGTCCCAAGAAGTGCCGCATGTGAGAGCCGGAACAGCGCCACAGAGGCGAGTATCTGACTGTAGTTCAAAAATATTAGTTAGCGTTGATATGTGAAATATATATTGTTTCCTGACATTTGTGTGAATTTAAGTGCCTGAGTTGTTTATCATAACAATGTTGCAATCAATAGAACATAAGCATGTGGTTGGCTACATAGGTATGGTTAATGATGGGAATTTATGTTGTTGATATAACATTGTATGATTTATGTAGCATTGGTAGAAGAAATGTAGTCAATGGTGCTCTATATAACCCTGGTGGTGGCTATATAGAGTTTGGTGGTTGCTATGTAGGCATGAAACCTCGATGGTTGTAAAGTAGCTACAGACGCTATGGTAGCTATATAGCACTACATAGCATTTTTGTTTTTTCCTGATGCTGTACTCAATATTCATGAGAAAATACAATTTTTTGAGCAAACATGTGATCTAACATGTGATGTGAAATTACCATATATAGAAGGAGGGTGGGGGTGATTCCACACTGAAACAGAAGTTCTGACTGTATATGTGAAATGCCTGTTCCACCACCCCCTTGCACTGATCACCCAGACAATGACACTGGGATGTGGATGGTTGAGTTGGAATGTGATTGTGATGGTCATCCCACAGTGCAAGTCATTACCATTGACACAATCACTCACACAGCTCACCTTCTACCCATCTATGGGTCCTTAAGGGTTCCTGATGATTTCAGCTATCATGAAACATTGGACCAGTATAGATCTTTCTTTGTCAATCATTTTGTCAATCATCATGCACATGAGTTTATTATGACCCACTAGTTACATGAAGTACATTGCATTGATTCTGCTAGTAATTACTATGTATATTTAGTAAGAAGTCTACCAGGTTTCCCGGTTTCTGGGTTTTTAGTTTCCAGAAACTGGGAAACCAGCAGAAACCAACAAAAACCTGGAAATATTTTCTGTGGTTTGCTGATGAAATCATATGCGGGAGGCTTAAGGCAGCGAAGGTTATAAAAATCCTGCATCTATAAGGTTGCAAATCCATACGCCGTCCATTTAAACTAGTGCCCACGAAACTCGCGTTCGCCTGCGAGTAGAGTAACTGCTTCCGCGAAGCGCGGTGATATATTGGCCTCGAACGGGATGGGACGCCTGACGGCCAACGGCGCAGTCAATTTGGAAGCACCGACAACCGAGCCAAGGATACTCACACAACAAGACCATCCTCTATACATCCATCCACGTCGATCGGGATCTCCTTCCCGCTCTCGGCCTTACCGGGCTTGAATGTGCACGCCCACAACATCACCGCGAAGTCGATGAAGAGCGAATTATTCGCGACATGTTTCCCCACGCAAATGCGCCTCCCGAAGCCGTAAGTGAAGTGGCCGTCGTCTTTCGTTTCCGTCGCGCACGAAATCACCTCTCCGTTCGCGTCCAAGAACCGCGCAGGGTTGAAGTGCGCCGCATCCGCGCCGTATATTTCGGGGTCACGGTTGAGGTGCCAGACGTTGGCCATCATGATGGATCCCTTGGGAATGAACATCCCGTTGTACCAGTCGTCTTCAGAAGAACAATGCGGGAGGCCAAGGGGATCCACAGGTCGCCACCGCAGCGCTTCCTTGACCATGGCGCGAATGTAGGGCAGATGAGGCAGGTCTGAAAAAGATGGAATACGCGTCCGTCCAACGACTGCGTCGAGTTCCTCCTGGGCGCGCTTTTGTACATCAGGATATGTGACCATGGCAAGCATCCACCAGGCCATCACCCCTGATGTCGTCTCAGCACCTGCCGCACTGTTTGATGTGAGCACACATAATGGGAATGAAAGAACGTGTGTGTACATACTACATGGTTGCTGCGAGCCAGGATTTCTCGCTTGGAGACAGCCCATACTTGTCTGCGTCCTTTATCCATGTCCCTACAAGACTAGGGCGATCGATGCCTTTCAACTGAGCCGGTAAACAAGGCTTTGCTAATGAGTAAAAAGGTGACAGACCAGCTTCTCGTTAACGCTATTGAAAAGGTTCATGAACATAGCCGAGTCTCTCTCGTACCAATACTCCGCGTCACGCTTCCATTTGGCGAATCTGGATCAACGGCGACAAACGGCTTAACATCGATCTACTGTCGCGTCCGAAAGTGGCCATACCTGCTTGGGATGTACATCATCCACGGGAAAAACTCCACCAAGTGGGCACCTGGAAGGGCTGCGCGAGTTATACGTGCGACAAAGTCATTGACGGCCTTGACACTGGAGTCCAACTCGGAAACAATTGGTGGGGTGTCATATGTGACAGACATGACCATGGACGCAGCTGTTCGGCGAAAATGCTTATCCCATGTCGAGGGTTGTGCAAGAAGACCGGAGGTGAGTAGGATTGCTTCATTCAGTTGGGGGGTCTTGAAAGACTCGACGATCGATTTATTAAGGCCCTCGTGAGCGGCCTTGCGCATTTTGCGCCACCTGTATGACCGTCACTACAGGACGGGATCACAACGGCCACAAATAGACTTACAGCGTCCCGTAATCCTGAAATACCATGGCTAGGCCGCCACAGTGAATTTGAGCAGCAACAATGTTGCGAGGACGGCCAGAGTATATTCCAGCGCGGCGGTCGAGCAGGTCTGCCGCTGCCTTGTGGGAATTGAGAACAATGATCGGTTGTCCCGCCGCACTTAGGTAGATAACGTCGCCTGGCAGACCCATCAGAGTTAACATTATTCACGAGAAGTCCGACATTTCTCTGACCAAACTCTTGCCTCCACTTCGTGAAATTGAGCCATTGCTTGCTACGCATCTGGAGGACGTTGCCGATGAGAGGGAGACCCTTTGGACCCGGTGGCAACTTCCGCCATGGACTTTGGAAATAGCGTATAATAGAGAAAATAACAAAACCAGTGACGACGCCGAACACCAAGATCGAGTGCCGTTGTGTCACAGCGATGATCACTGAAGGTAACAGGGCAGCCAATTTGATAGCCATCCGTACGAGCAACCCGATGTGTGCCGCACAATCAGAGTCCGAGTCCGAGTCTTTTATATGCAAGAGAGCGGCTTCGGCTGCGGAATCGTTTGCGAACCTTTCAAAGACAGACCAACGGTACTAGTGTTCGGTTCACATATTCACTTTGTAGGTTGTTCTCCTCTGTTCCGGATAATGACCCTGTTAAAATAAAGGACGTGGCCATCACTGAATCCAAGGCCTCACGAGATGATACTGTCGCTTTGTGACTTGATGGGGGCAGGATGATTGGGCAGGATAATATAGTTTCCACCTCGTATTGCTTCAACAATGCTACCTCCTAGAAATGCCAACTAGAGACTAGAAATGATTGGGCCACTTAATAGTGACTTCCGGTGACGATGATGCGAACAATGAACATGCTCACCACCTTACGGGTACAACTAGAATTACTGACGGCACGGTTCGGCCCATGACCCGGCCAGATCCGATCGGATCGCAGCGTGAGGTTGTCCCCCTCCTTCGGAGTCCTTCCATCCCTCCTTTCTCGCCGCTCGACTGCCCACGCAAGTAGAAAATGCCTGAACGCCTGCGCCTGCACCCTCTCCAGACAGACCCTCCGCAACCCCAAAAACCGGCCGAAGTGTCTCGCCGGATGTCACCACCCTCGTCGCTCGCGAACGGCGTTCTACCATGCATCCGTCTCCTTTGACTCGATTTACTTGGACGCTACCTTCTTTTAGCAATTTCTTTCTTTTAGTTTAGACTTGCCAACCCCCTCCTCGACAGCGCGCACTCTCCACCGTGCGTTCCAGACCCTTTTCTTTAGGCTATCTGCCTTGGACTCATCACCCCAGAACCTTATCGACCAACCCGTAGGGTACACAACCATGTATATGAAGACCTCTCTTCATCTTCGAAGCATACAGAACCAAGCAACGGAGCCTCCATTTCCTTGTGTCTCGCGTGCCACCGTTGCCCCTCTCGCGTTACGCCACCCTGTCGCCGCCTCACGTTCATGCTCACCCGTATGGGTATGATGACGGCTATTTACGGCCATATTGCCGTAAGATACGGCAACGACGCGCGGCCCTACACATGCAGCTTGCGCGTCTTGCTCGTTCTGGTGGGAAAGCCGGTCTTCGAATGTTGCTGTGTTGATGGGAGTTGACTCGGAAGAACACCCATAGTAAGCCTTGTCCCTGGTGGGAAAGCCTACGTGGTCAATCATCTGATCTGATTGATGTTTCACTCGAAAAGAATGAAAGACAATAGACTGGGATGCGCTTATTACACCACCCTGCCCCATTCCCAACTTAACCTCCCCCCTCAAAGCATTCGCGATCATGTCTAATTTGCCCGAATCCTTCACTGGCGATTGGATCACTCCCGATCACCCTCGTTACTCAGAGGCCATAGCTCGCTGGGCTATCAATGCAGAGCGCCGCGCTAAGGTGGTCGCATTCGTCAAAAGCGCGCAAGATGTTGCAACCGTCTTGAAATACGGAAAGCAGTATAAGCTGCCGGTCGCCATTCGGGGTGGTGGACATAGCACGTCTGGTGCCTCCTCGGTTGAGGATGGAGTGGTGATCGATCTGTCTCGCTATCTGTCGAGTGTCAGGGTAGATCCGGTGGAGAAACTGGCATATATTGGTGGTGGAGCGATCTGGGAAACAGTCGATAAGGCTGCAATCCAGCACGGGTTGGCCACAGTTGGAGGCACCGTGAACCATGTGAGTTTGCCATGATGCTTTATTTTCGATTATCTCATCATAATGTTAAGACTGGTGTTGGAGGGTGTGTACCTCACCGTTACTCATGATCGGACGTTATTTACGCCAACCATTTTAGTCTCCTCCTCGGCGGGGGCTATGGCTTCCTAACTGGCAAGCACGGGCTTACGATAGACAATCTTGTGCAAGTACGCTCCAGTGCACTTCACTCCCCAGTGCATTGTCTAACCAGGCAGTAGGCTACCGTGGTTACAGCCGGTGGGGAGATCCTGGCTGCTAATTCCACGGAAAACGCGGACCTGTTCTGGGGGATTCGTGGTGCAGGATGCAACTTTGGTGTCGTAACTGAGTTTGTTCTCCGACTCCATCCGCAAAGGCGGACCGTTTTCGCGGGGATTCTCGCGTACCCACCGCCCTTGATTCCCAATGCCGCAGCCACCGCGGCCAAATTTTGGGACGCCGGGCTAGACGAGAACGAAGCGATCACCTATGCCTTGACGATGGATCCTGCCGGCTCTGGTCATGTACGTGCCCTGCCTTGGCCTGCCATCACCGGCGACTCCTGACATGTCGCACGTCGACAGCCTCTCGCTCTATTGTTTATTTTCTGGAATGGTTCAGAGGAGGAAGGTCGCTCTCATTTCAAGCCACTCTTTGATCTCGGTAAGCATGCCTTAAACATCGACATCGTAGGTGCGAATGAGATCGTGTGACAGGTCCTGTCCTGGACACTTGCAAGGAAATCCCCTTCGAGGAGGTCAATTCCGTCCAGGTAAGCGTCATCACTTGGTCATTCCCATTCCGACGAACCACTTTAATCTAGAATATCCACCTTAAACACGGACGCAATTACTACATGAAAGGCATATTCGCGACTGGACTTCAGGTGGACGTAGCTCAAAATCTTATGTCTCTTCTCCCCGAGCTTTCGACGAAGAGAGGCATTAATTTCAACGTCATATACGAATTTATGCCCACAAAGAAGGTCCTGTCCGTACCAAACAGTGCCACTGCGCTCATCAGAGCATTTCGGGCCAACGTCCTCCTGTTGGCCACGTGGGACGACAAAGACCCGAGCAAACTCGATGCGGTCCGCAGTGCTGCAATCGAATTGCGTCGCATTGTCATTCAAGGGGAGAGAACCATACCAGAATCACTTAACGTCGGCTATGGGAACTACTGTAAGCGAAAGGGGATCAAGTGTATTGAAACCCGTTTACTCATTATATTCCTTCCAGACTCAGAAGAAGTAACTTCGGCCAGTGCTGGCTCCGGAGCGGACTCAGAAGCGCTCTTCGGCGAGAACTATCGCAAACTTCAGAAGCTCAAAAAGAAGTATGATCCGGACCTTGTCTTTTTCAAGTGGAACCCTATTACGCCTGAAGCATGATGTTGGGTTTTGGCGGAGAATGAGCTAAAGGAAACAAAGCGACGACTTTGTGCTTAAGTTCTCTCTGTCGGTGTAATACAAAGAAGAATGACAGCTATCATACATCACTAACGATCACCACTGCGCGATCACAATTCGTCACCTCAACTCCTATGAAGACACCTCAGTTCTCGACATATAATACATGTCTTCTGTAAGACTGCCATTCGCACGATGCCCATTCAGCCTAGTTGAGTCGGGCTCGCGCTCACTTTGAAGTAGACCACCTCAGGGAAGCGCGGAGATGTCGACCTTGAACGGGATGGGACGACTAAAATCCAACAAGGGGATTGACAAAGTCCGACAACCGAGGAAATGAAAAGGTACGTACACGACGACGCCATGCTCTATACGCCCATCCACGTCGATCGGGATGTCCTTGCCGCTCTCGTCCTTCCCGGGCTTGAATGTGCACGCCCACAACATCACCGCGAAGTCGATGAAGAGCGAATTATTCGCGACATGTTTCCCCACACAAATGCGCCTCCCGAAGCCGTAAGTGAAGTGGCCGTCGTCTTTCGTTTCCGTCGCGCACAAAATCACCTCTCTGTTCGCGTCCAAGAACCGCGCAGGGTTGAAGTGCGCCGCATCCGCGCCGTATATTTCGGGGTCACGGTTGAGGTGCCGGACGTTGGCCATCATGATGGATCCCCTTGGGAATGAACATCCCGTTATACCAGTCGTCTTCGATAGATTGATGCGGGGGATCTAACGGGTCGCCATCGCAACGCTTCCTTGACCGTGGCGCGAATGTAGGGTAGATGGGGAAAGTCTGAAAACGTTGAAACGCGCGTTCTTCCCACGACAGAGTCGAGTTCTTCGTGCGCGCGCTTCTGTGCATCGGGATATATAATCAATCATGGCGAGGGTCAACTAGGCCGTCACCGCTGCTATTATTTCAGCGCCTGCCGCACTAGTGGTTGTGAGCGCAGAACAAGATGAAGCCGTACACGTGCACATACTACATGGTTCCCGCTAGCCCACAGTTCTCGAGCGGTGTCAGCCCATACTTGTCCGAGTCTTTGATTAATGTCCCAGCAAGATTAGGGCAGTTTATGCCCTTCAGCTAGACTGAAATCAGCAAGGCCCTGCGACTAGTGATCGAGAAGAGGACAGACCAGCTTTTCGTTTACGCCATTGAATAGTTTCTAACATAACCGGGTCTCTCTCGAACCGATACTCCGCATCGCGCTTCCATTTGACAAATCTATATCATTGACAGCGGGGTCAAGATCAGTTATTCTGTCTTCTAAAAGTGCCACACCTGCTTGGAATGTACATCATCCACGGCAAAAACTCCACGAAATGGGCTGCAGGAAGAGCAGCCCGTGTCATGCGTGCTGCGAAGACGTTGACAGCCTTGGCGCTGAGTCGAACTCGGAGACGATCGGGAGGTGTCGTAAGTGACAGTCATAACGGTGGACGCCGGAGTCCGGCGAAAATGCTTATCCCAAGTCGCAGGTTGTGCAAGGAGACCGGAGGTAAGCAGGATTCCTTCTCTTAACTGAGCTGTCCTGAAAGATCCGGAGACTGCCTTCATATGGGGCTCTACGCATGTGACGCCAGCTTTGCGGACGTCAGGACGGTCCCGCGATATTCATAGCCAACATTCCACCTACCTTGACCCATATCTCTGAAATCCCATGGCCAAGCCACCGCACAGAATCTCAGCAGCGACAATGTTGCGCGGACGATCGGAATAAATTCCAGCACGGCGGTCAAGCAGATCTGCTGCTATCTTCTGGGTATTAAGGACGATTATAGGTTGCCCTGCTACGCGTAGGATGAGAATGTCGCCTGATGAAAGTCATTAGAGATAACTATGATAATTGAAGCAGGCCAGACTATCGCTGACCGAACTCTTGTTTCCACTTCATGAGATTTAGCCATTGCTTATCGCGCATCTGGAGGAAGTTGCCCACAAGAGGGAGACCTCGTGGCTCCGGCGGGAGCATCCGCCACAGGCTTTGGAGGTACCATGTAGCTAGCAAGTTGGCAAGGCCGGCCATGAGAACAGGACACCAAAGCTAAATGCAGCCGAGCAAAGGTGTTGGCCACAGAAGGCGATAGGACAAGGAGAGAAAGGCTGATAACTCAATGTGCCCCACAATCATGGTCTTTATATACGCGAGAGTACCTTCAAGTGCACATGACGAACGATGTTCGTTCGTCACTGTGTCTCGATCGATGACGGCGACGAGGATACGTGAAACAGTCCACTATTCCATCCCACATTTTTCTTCTGCTATCCTGAATAACGGACCCTGTCCCTCCCCAGAAAGGAGTTGAGGATGACGCCGTGACAACGCATCGCCAATGCAGGGAGTTTCTCGCGAGGCCTCACGAAATGATACCATCAGGTGTGAGTTGGAGTTGATATGGACAGGGGGGTTCAGGTACCGCTTCGTCTCGTACGGTCCTGCGAGGCCCTAGGGGTTCATGTGAATTCAGCAGGGCTAGGTATTGATGTGATGAAATTTCATGTAAATCTGAAATCAGCAACTCCCGTACCGCCTGCTATTTGATTTGTGGGCAGGTATGATCTTGCATGAAATTATGAATCGTATACCTGAGATTGGTGCCATCTGATGCTTGGATGGTACTGGCCATTGGGAATAAGCCATTCCTATTGTTCATGCTTTGATTTAATGTAGGTCTGTCGTAATTCGTCTCGTGATCATGGCACTGGCAGGACGTATTCAGCCTCTTCGCATAGCATTGGCGCACGCAGATAATGTCTTTCCCCCGACGACACAACACGTAAACTGTACACTAACGGCTTGAAATGGAGGGTAAACACAGCCCCTAGCGCTGGCTCGAGGCGGTGATCGCAAGTGGGCATCTTCTGGCAAAAAGATTAAAACCATCGAAGAGTCTTCGGGGCCACTGGTCGGCAGTGCATTCAGAAGGGATCGACGGTGTTACTTGGGAGATTTCATGCATCGACGAGGTTTCCGCGGACTTCGCGTCCAAAAAGCAAGTCTGCCTGCCTGCTGCCAACCATATCGTGACCGGGTTGTCCCGTGCATCGCGCTCGCACTCCCGCGTCTGCCAATCCAATGTTCCAGTACTAATGCCCATTTACTACGAGGAGATACGCATCATGGCATGGATAAAATTTCCTAGGTGTTCCTATATGTGTTACCACCGCCACATGATACGCTCTCAAATCCAGTACCAGGGTTCATTTGACTGTCCTCGGTGCACAACTGCTCGCACCACCCTAAGGCCTGTTATCGTATCGTATCCGATCTATCCTTTTTCTTTTCGTCTGTTCCCCTCGTACTTTGTTTCCTTGGACCCCGGAATGATGATATCGCCAGTAGACAACGGAGTCCGAGTCGGGTTCTATATTACCTTCGCTTCCAAGTCGAAGACCCGCTTACCGACTCGCGACTCGGATGCGCAAGGACGCTCAGACAGTTCGGAATCGATCATCAACTTGTTTCATTTCAATTGTGGTCAGGGGCTCACACGATATGATCACATCCAATCCTTCCCGTAAATAAATGACGGTGAGTGACAGACCGCTGCGCGGTGATCGCATGTCCTCTTCCATCCTGAATGAACTTGAGTATGTAAATAACCATTGTAGACGGTGATGGGGACACCAAACCTGTTCGACTTGTCCCAGAAAAGAACGCAGTTGGTTTGTTTTACAAGTTCACGAGTGAACTGAGCTGGACTCCTTGCGCAGCTATAAGTAACAACCTGCGTGCTTCCGGCCAACCCTGACGCGGCCTGACGGGTGTAAAACACGGCGAAGCGAGTTGTACAAGCTAGATCCAGATCCTAACGACCCACTCCGGCTTCATCTCAAGAATCAAAACGGAATGGCCTCGAGATTTGGAAGGGAAAGATCCATGACTAGACCTTGTGTTGTGTGGTTTCTGTCTTACCTCTCATGTGACCTAGCAATCGACGAGGGAAGCGGAAGGAAACTGCCGGGAACCATATGGGTTTCAGGCCAGCGCAGCTCGTCCTGCTGGCAGAGGTCGAGACAATGTCCATGTACAAATTGCAAGTCGGGAGAGCCGCGGATGTTTTGAGTAGCTGGGCTAGGTTTCTAATCGCAAAAATCGGATGTTCTTCGACAATGTACTGAACATTCACAAGAATAGATCACATTCGATAAACCCCCGTAGTCAACTGAAGGCTTCGGGAACCGGGAACATCCGTCCGCAGCTGCGGTGTGGCGATTGGCGAATTCTGTGGTTTGGTCGCTTGAAAGTTGTTACTGTAAATCGTGTTTCATTTGGGCGACATCTGCTGGCGTGAGTTTGATGGTGGACGTAATGAGCACTGCAGTTGTGCGATAAACGGTGATCCCAGGCAGTGCTCGTTGAGCGCTGCGCAACGGTGGGAAGCAGTGAGTTCGGCGTCGTCGGGTAGAAATCAGATCAATATAATCTGCTTTTGTAACCAGGCTCAAGTTCCTCTCAACCCTGTTTGTGTACACTCAGCAAACGCCGTGACCAACGTGCGTGCCAGCGTCGTGATTTAACACGATTGTCCAGGTGTCAAAGATGTCCTCAATCCCGCCTCCCGTTCCCGCCCTTGTCGGACTCAGAGAACAAGGCGACCCAGTATATCCCTCACCACCCCATCCTGAAGAACCCCTCTTGGCACCCCGTCCCCATAAGTTGACACCTGATCTTCCTGCAGAGGTAGTTTCAATTCGCCTCACACCGTCTTATTCCTCACAAGACGTTCGCTTTTCACCTAGATGGCACGCACGCTCGATAGTCAAGTCTCCGCCGGTGTTGATATTCCTCCCTCTCTTCCTTCTCACCTAACACCCGGTTTCCCTGTACCTTCGTTGTCATCAAGTCCCGGGCCTTTGCCCCCCCCAGCGGGGTCATCCTGGAGTCCCTGGAATATTACTCAGTCAGGATCGCCACCCCCGATTCAGACTAACCTGCCGTCGGCTCCTGCTCCTGATCCAGAGGTGGGCCTACAGCCCCTTTTACACTAAACCTAGCAACGACAACCTCATTCATTATCCTATAGCCACTGCCCTACCCTTGGTCTCCCCCTCTGGAATCCCTCACGCCTCCCATGGCTTCATTGTCTATTTCAAACGCACCTCCGAAGAAGGGACACGAGTCGAACGGTCCTCCTTCTCTTACAGCCCCTTTTCCCACCATAGCATCTCTTATCGCGGCATCCCCTTCCGCCCAGAATAATAGTCCGGCATCCAAAGTGGCTTGGTGTCGCGATGTTATCGGCTTGGTTGAACGTCTATACGTCGCTCCAAACAACCAAACCGGCTCTGCGGATTCAGCTTCGGGTCCCATCCATGTCGCTGATCAGGAACTCAACGATCTGGTTGAGATCGCGATTCCTATGATCCTGCAAATCGCGAATCCCAATCCCGTACCGCAACCGTTGCCCCTTCATGTTTCCGAGGCTATCTATCTTCGAGCGACCTTCGAAGCAACGGGGGCCTATCCACAGCATGTACAGCAGAACCCCAGGTTGGCATTCCGAGACTTTGAACGGGCCGCCCGGGCCGGTTTTTCGGCCGCGTGGTTCAAGCTTGGCCGTGATTATGAAAACTTCGGCGACTTTTCGCGTGCCAAGGACTGTTATGAGCGCGGTATCCGGAAAAACAATGAAAGCTGTCTATATGTACGTTGCTGGATCATTTTCGAAGAAGCGCGTTCCTCATACCAACCGTCAGCGAATGGGGATGGCCCATTTGATGGCCCAACTAGGCTTGTCTGCGAGCCCGGAGGATGCCCTCCCTCTCCTCCAACGTGCCGCCACTCTTGCAACTGTGGACGTTCCCCAGCCGGCCTATGTCTTCGGCCTTCTGCTCCTGGGAGAGTTCTCTCATGTATCTATTCCGACGCACCTCTTCACTCCTATCGTACCCCCTGGGAGTACGCGTGAGAACGAGGCACGGCGACATCTCGAGCGCGCAGCATACCTCAATTTCGCGGCAGCACAGTACAAGCTTGGTCATGCATACGAGTTTGCCCAGCCTCCATTCCCATTCGATGCCCTGCTTTCTGTTCAGTATTATTCACTTGCGAGCCAACAAGGGGAGATCGAAGCAGACATGGCCCTCAGCAAGTGGTTCCTATGCGGTTCGGAGGGAGCTTTTGACAAGGACGAATCGCTTGCTTTTACGTTTGCCGAAAAGGCGGCACGTAAAGGACTTCCCAGCGCGGAGTTTGCCATGGGTTATTACATGGAAGTGGGTGTAGGTGGCCCCAAGGATATTGAAGCTTCCCGCAAGTGGTATACTCGCGTAAGTGAGAATCGTTCATCTTCTCCTTGTCTGATGTACGGCTCTTTTTCTTCTCTTGGGACAGGCATCCCAGCATGGGAACACGGACGCTACCGAGCGGCTTGCGGCCCTATCCCAGCCTGCACCCCTAGCCCTCTCCCGCCAGGAACATGACAATCTAACTGAAACCACGCTCGTGCGTAAGCGCACGCAAGCGAAGCAACGTTCCGACGCCCGTGGACCCGCCACCGGACCACGCCACGGAGCGCGTCAGAACGGCCAGCAAGTCGTCGCGAACATTCGCAAGAACTCGCTCCCTCACCATCCCGGACCCAACCGCGGCTATCCACCCTCGCCAAATGTTGGTCCCGTGCGACAAGGTACTCCTCCCGATGGTTATCTCGCACGACCGTCCCAATCCCTGCAGCAGCTGCCACCACTGGCAGCGGCGGGTGGACCAGGCCCGGGCCCGGGTTCAGGCCCCAACGCTGGCGGATATCGCGGGCCGATGGCACCGGGTCCGGGCCCCGGCCCGCGGCAGCCACAGCCCCAATCCGTTCCCGCCGGGCCAGGGCAATCGCCGCGTATCCCGGCGCAGCAACCGCCATTCGGACACGGACAACTGTCGAGGCCGTCGTCGCAATCGCAACTCGGGGGGCCGATGCAACCAGGCCAACCAGGGCGCCGTCCGCCGCGCGGGGGCAGTGGGTCCTCAGCAGGGTTTGCCTCGCTACCGTCCGGGCCCGGGGGCCCTGCTTCCCAACGACCTTTGACGCGCTACGCCATCGCCTCCAGCGCCGTCCGATCCGCCCTTGGCGCGTCCACCGCCGGCGAAGGGCCCCGCGACGTTCCAAGAAATGGGATTCCAGAGTCAGAAACTCGAAGAGAGGGACTGCGTGATCATGTGAGAGAAAAGCTGGACCCCCGGCCTGGCCTCCAACGTCCCGGCCGGAAAAGGACACTGAGAAGAATGCAGGATCCATATATCATTCCGGCCGTGTTCATAATTTATGAGCCATTTAATTACTCGACGTTGGAGGTTTGGTTCCGTCGCGTAGCTTCATCCACATTGGCTTATGCTTCGGCCTCATGCGCCCCACTTCTTTTACTTACAACCTTGAGGTTGTATGCTCCTCTTTTACACGATCGTTCTCTGCAATGTCGCCAATAGGGACACTACAACCCTCAAGTATCATAACGGTAGATCACTGGCAATTTGATTACTCCTTTTCCTATAGACACATCTCTCGTTTATGCGGTGACAGAGTTGGAAGACAAAGCGGAAAGAAAACATGGTCGTGACGGGTCATAAAATTAAGTATCAAAACGAGACGGTACGGACGGACAACATACGATACAGAGGGAAGGACCAGGGATCGAATATGAGATCGTCGTTGAACGACATCACGCCTAAGACGAGATTGCGAGGAAAAGGTGACTGGCTAATATACTGAAAAGAAAAATATCGCGTCATTGCGTAAAGAGACGGGTGGGATAGCAAAAATTTCGAACGATAATAAGATAGGGATGTTTGAGCATGGGGTAAGACAGATGACTACTCCTTCACTCGCCATGCAACAGCGACAGCCGCTGCGGCGAGCACGAGCACGCCAGCAGCCGTTGACACCACTTGTGTTTGTGTATATTGCGCATAATAAAGACCCTGAATAGAGAGCGTCAGAGCATGAATGCGAGATTACGACCAGAATTGGTAGTAACTTACGGGATTTAATGGCGCCCCACTCAAACCTGCTTTGTGTATCTGTTCCGCATCTTCTTCACTAGTCACACCAATGGATGATCCTGACGAGAATTTCCGTACGGAAGGGTCGGGGGTGATTGGGTAAGAGCCTGACGACAGTGCCATCTTCTCCCCGCCTTCTACCCGCCGATGTGCTTTGAGACGCCCAGGGACGTGAGAGTCTGAATCTGAATCTCCTTCAGGAAGCCATGGAGAACGGGGTCGTGGATTCGGATTAGGAGGCAGGCCGCCTGCAGCCACAGAAGCAGTGGAAGACCCGCCATCTCCATCGGCATTAGCAGCCTCTGATGAGCTCGTCGAGCCATCCTTCGAGCGTGATCGACCGCGCGAGGCGGCTGAGCGTTTTTTCCTTCGAGACTTACCGCCAGAATCGGAGTCCGATGACAGGCTGCGGGGAGAGGGCGGGGCCACGAGTCCAACGCGGGCGTTACCGTTTTGTTTATGTTGCAGCGTAGGTCGCTGTTGTTCTATCGCAGTGAGCCCAGCATCGACTTTAGCGATGGTGCCCTCGAGGCCTTGCTCAACGGCATGCACACGCAGCTCCCATTCATCGTGCGCTCGCGCAAGGCGAGCACGCTCTTGGGCCCACTCTTCCTGAACGCCTCCCCACTGGCCCTCTACACCCTTTTTCCATTCGCTGATGAGGGTGGTAATCGAAGCGCGCTCCTCCGTAGCTTCGGCGACGTGTGACTGGGCCTGAGCCTGGGATGTGTGCACCAACGATTCGAGTGTGTTGACCTTGGCCTCTAGGTATGATATCGTGTTCTGAGCGGTTGCGTGCTGTGCTTGCAGAGACCGAGAGAGCTCAAGGGCAGACTCAAGCTGGCTAGCTAATGCGGCAAGGCGTAAGTTGATATCATCGGATGAGGGAGGGGTGTCTTGAGAAAGAGGACGCGGAGGTGGAGAGGGTGACCTTGATCGACTACGGGCCTTGTCATCCTCGTCATCCATACCCAAACCGGTAGGCTCTGGTGTTCGAGGTCGTGTAAGTTCATCCCGGCTGCGCCCGCGCTCTTCCTCCTCAACGGCTAGCTGCTCTTCATCCTCCTCTTCAACACGCTCGAGTTCATGGGGAGTCACGGTAGAGATACTGTGGGCGTCATCATCATCAGATTGAAGATCAGCATCCTCGTCGGCTGGGTGCAACTCGTGACGAGGTCCTGCCTGGCGGCGACCTCCACGAATGAGCTCAAGTTCACGTTTCTCCTCTTCCAATAACTCCCGGAGGGAAGACACCTCCCGCTTGATAACCTCATGTTCAACAAGTAAACTGTCCAGCGAGCGGATTTTGTCAACGTGTGACGCAAGAGACACCTGTGTCTCTTGTAATTGCGCCTGAAGCTCGGAATATGCCGAGTTTGCTGCAGACGAGCTTGAATTCAGATCAGATTCGGGGAAGTGAGGCTGTTGAGGGGGGAGAACGGGGGGGAGGGATTGGGGGTATGAAGGAAGGGATTGAGGCTATAGACAGGCCGGGTTAGGATAGGTAGAGCGGGTGGGGAGAAAGATAGCACTGACAAGGTTGCCGCCAAGGGTTTCGTGTATTTCATTCATCGCACCGGTAAGAGAGTGTAACTCGGCACCGGTCTCACGACTTTTTTGAAGCTCGCCCTGAAGGCGGCTGAGGATATGATCGAAGGTAATGCCACTCTTCCCTGGTATCCGCATGTTGGCGCCCATACCTCCCATACCACCGAGGGCTTGCTGTTGGATAGCGGGACGGCGAGCAGGGCCTGCGACATTCTGAGTTCCGGTAAAGTTGAAAGCGGTTGTACCGTTGCTTGAGCCGGGTTGGCTTGGGATGGCGGAGAGGGAAGGCGGATTTTGGTGAGACTCGACCCGGGCGGCGAGCTGTGCTTCTTGTTCTGTAAGCACGCAAACGACGCGAGCAGCGACTTTGTGATGAACTATCGTCTTGTTGTCTTCGCCAACAATGTCAATACCGAATTCCTATGAGAGAGAAAGGGTTTTCAGAGTGGGTGAGGCGACGGGAGAGGGATGAGACATACAACGATATCACTCGTCTTGAGCTCGAATGGCTCCGATTCTGCACCCTCCGCGCTGAGCCTTTCACCATTTATGAATGTACCGTTGGAGCTCTTGACGTCTTTAATGTAGATCTAGAGAGCGGATCAGGGTGGGAGGGAGCGCGGGAAAGCGGAAAGAGGACGGACCTTGCCAGATTCTTCCCATACCTCAGCGTGCTGTCGACTGAGAACCTTCGAGTCGAAAAAGCCGTTACGCTCTCCTGGTGCCGTCTTTGCATTTGTTTGACGACCGATCTTTATTCGTTGACCTTGAGGGAGGTGAATGTGTTTGGGGATGAAAGAGTCGTTGAGAGGGTATAGATAAAGAGCGGGTAGGGGATGTTGTTGGACATGGGTCGAAAATGGAGGAGGCATAGCTTTGGATGGGATGAAAGTGAGTGGCGCGGGTGGGCGTTGTTGAGTCGAGTCGAGCGAGGGCGCACTTTCTTTCCTTCCACTGTCGGTCTCGGTCTCTCAGTTGTTGGTTTGCCTTTGGTCGAGTCGTCGAGAGAGCCTGGCGAGTGCCTTGTTTGCTCTTGTTTGAGCTCACACGGACACGTGCCCCGCTCACCGCCCCTCATCCCGCTCCCTCCACTCTCCCCGGATACCCTTCATGACAACTCCATCTTCAACTACAACCACCTCAACAACCACAATCACTTCCACCCCCGCTTCTTCCTTACAAGATGCCACAGCTAAATCCACCATCGTCTGGCAAGCTGACCTCGAAGCTCTCTTTAATCACGCCAAGGACCGCTTCCCTGACGTCGTTTGGGCTCTCTTGACAGAACAAGACGGCGAACCAACGGGCGAACAGGTTTACGGTCACAAAGGTATCGCCTCCGCCTATCCCGTTCACTCTCCTCCTCTCCCTTTCTCCGCTCTCCGATTTCTCACTCACCTCTTTGCCTTTACAGCTATCATATACGCCCGTGCTCCCCCAAGCTTCCAGGCAAGATATTTCTCCTTCCGCCCTGCTCCCATTTTATCTTCAGCCCCCTTGGACGCATATTCTCCATCCGGCTTTCCTACCCAGTCCGCTCTTTCTCTTACTCTCGGTCCAGAAGTCTCCTCCATATCCCGCTCTCCTTCTCCCTTCCGCCCCGCCTCTCCCGTTTCGCAGAGTCAAGATGGCTTGATGCACTTGACCACCTCTATCAACCCTAACCTCTTTTCAAAGGAACTCGAATATCTTTACACCGGCAAAGGCCTTGGTGCTGCCTTTGAGTTCTTCTATGATTCTTCCGAACACTATCGTGAAGAAGGCGACGCAGAAGAAAGCCGCATCGACAAGCTTCGCAAAGATCTCGTCTTCATGTGGAGATCACGTCTTTACTCGGACGTCCGCATTGGTATCGAAGGCGGCTCATCCTCCCACCACGAGGGTTCGGCTGCAATCTTTGCCACCCATCGCTTCATCCTCGTCTCCCGCTCCCACTACTTTCACAACGCACTCATTGCCTGGAATACTCAAAGGCCTGAAATCCGCGATGAGGACCAAGATGATGACCGCTTGGTAGAACCACCTACCCTCATGCTCCCCTCTCCCCCTTTCACACCTCCCTCACTTCACTTCGTTCTTGGCTTCATTTACACCGGCACACTCATCTTCTCCAACCGTACATATGACCTCGACACTGCCTTCCACATCATGCGCTCATCCACATACATCTCCCTCACCAGTCTCTACGATGAGGTTCAAGCTCGCATCGTGCAAGAGATGATGCACGGGCTCTTTCACGCCTATGTCGAATTTGCTGAATATGAACGCATCACCAGTGGCAAGTGGGGCGTTTCCGGATGTCGATGCAGGCAATGTGCCCGTCGTATACCCCGCATCATCGAGTTCGCTCTTCTAGATGACGTTAAGAACTCGTTGCTCGAACGTGGCGCCCGTCGTGGACTCGTTGGCATGTTTGGTGAAGGTTGGTGCAACGCCGAGTTTGCTAAGCTGGATAAGAAGATCAGAGATGCCGCTCTCAAAGGAGTCGCCAAGAGAACCACCCCGCTTAACATTTTCCCACTACTGTTTGCCGCAGAGTTCGCGTTGACAAAGCTCAACTCCATCATCGATCCCTGGGCCGACACTTCTCGTGACATGATCTTGGACGCCCGACGTCACATAGATCATCTCCTTTGCTCGCAACCAGACGAATGTTTCTCACAGTCAGAGTGGCTTGAGTTGCTGGAAACAGATGGTGCAAAATTTGAGGACCGAGACCACGTTGATTGGATAATCAAATCGATTCAGAGAGGATTCGCGGAGAAGAGTGCGGGACGGCTCTACCAGGTTCGACGTTGCTACCACGTCTCATGACCACCGCTCATCGTTTATTCGATTTCCTTTTCAGGCACTCGTCTCCTCCATCTTACTTCGTCCACACCCTTCGGACCCAAACGCAACCATGTTATCGCCGACCTCTCTCATCAGACAAAGGGTCGAAGACACTCGGGTTGAACTGCTCAGGTGGATGAAGAAACGCTGGGTCTCCATTCGCATGGAAGGTGGCTTCGAGAATTTGGACCCGTGGGCCCTTAAGGAGATCAGCCATGGTAAGGCTCCCTCTTTACATTCCTGCAACACGCTGACGGTTGCTAGAACTCGAGCTATCGACCGATGATCTCGTCTCGCCCACAAGTGCATTCAAAGGCTCTCCAGCACGCAACGGTTTCCGCGCCACTAAACATCTAGATGCTGAAGCTGAAACGGTCAGTCAGCATTCCCTAAGGACCAGTCTATTGAATCGCAACCTTGCGAAGCATCATGCACCAACATCGCCGAGGGAACCGTTAATTTCGTCTAGCAGCTCCATTCGCTCTGTTGCGCGGAGTACATATTCAACACAGTCCAAAATCAGTGACATATCGACAACTCAGCAACGGCGTCAATTAACGAATCTAGGACCACGACCCGACTCCAAACTCACCCCATCTGGCGAGACACTCGCCCGATCGCTATCTCGCGCGTCCTCGACGTCCACCATCGGAGAAGAAGATCAGGACAATTCTCCTACAAACCCGACCACCCCTCCAGCTAAACGGCATCGACCCGCTCCGGAGAGTTCCCGGCCAAAATCTCCTTCAGGTTCCGTTGCGTCTGTCCGTTCGCGCGCTTCCACTGTGAGGAAGCACACTCAAAGCACACCCACTCCGTCGTTACGCATATCGAACACTGCATCGCGACCGACCTCGGCCGTTTCTCAGCGCAGTGACGCGTCGTCAACGTTCAGGACTACCAATTCTGAGTTCCCTGGAATGCTCGAACCACGGCCCCGACGTAGCTCTGTCTCGTCCACCGTTTCCACGGCGAGCGTAAAGACGACAGCCACTGCCACATCTACCACGGCCACTTCTCCCAGGCCGAGGCGTACGTCAGCGACCTCGGTAATGGGTTCAAATACGATGACAAAGCCGAAGAAAGCCGTGCCTCCACTTCCAGACCCTGTGAGGCTTAGCACAAAACCGGCCCAGAAATCGCCGTCGAGTGCCTCCCTTCGGTCGACTGCCTCTACTTCCCCCTCAAGTCTCAAAAAGATAGTTCCCAGAAAATCCTCTCCAGGAAAGCCAGGAGAGTCACCCAAAGCCAGAACAACAACCGTTTCACGAGACACGCCTGCAATTCCGGAAGGCACTGTGAAAGGGAAGGGAAAGGAACAGGTTTCAATTCAACCAGACCCATCGCCGACCTCCAAGCCTGTATTGCGGGTCACCGCAGTGAGCGAAGCTTCTTCAAGCATCCTCGTAGCGCCGCGCCACCAGCGATCGGCTGAAGCTGTTTCACGCTCGACCTCAGTTTCCGATGTACCTAGTTCAGGCCAACCATCCTCGATATCATCCAGCGTTTCCCCGCGTGGCGCGACGCTCGAGGTGGGGATTCCTTGCATCATTACATCCAAGCGTGCGCGCTTCCGCGCCCTCGCGCGTTACATCGGCGAAGTAGAAGGCGAACTGGGGCCCTGGGTTGGCGTCGAGGTGCCAATGGGGGACGCATGGCCGGGCGACAAGCTCGACGTTCGCGCGTGGCACGACGGCACGTGGGGTGGCGTGCGCTACTTTGACATCGGGGGCGGCCCCAGTAGCGGCACGGACTGGGACTTTGGGGACGACATGCGGAGCACAATGCGTCGCAAGCGTCCCAACGGGCACGGGCACGGGCTCAGTACGATCGGCAAGGATGGCGGTCGCAGCCTCAAACGCGAAGGTGGGTATCTCGATGCGGTCGGGAGGGTGAAGCGGCTCCGCAGCGTTTCGCCCGCGGGGTCGGACAACATGGCCACCGAGTCGCGCGGGTTGTTTGTACGGCCTCAGCAGGTGTTGTATGTGGTGGATGCCGTAGGGTCGGATTTCTGATGTGCAGTGCAGACGGACACTCGTTCTAATTCGATACGATAGTACATTACTCACGCTCGCTTTCTTCCTTTTTCTTCTCATTGAAGTAGCTGTTTCCGCATTAGCTACGATCAGTCATTGTTTGGTAGTTAGTTTCATACCCAACCCCCATCCATCTGCTTTCTGCTTTGTGTACCAAGTAATTCGATTCCAGTGCAACTACGTGATTACATCAGTGAGTTTGGTGTATTCCTCCCACATGTCACAAGCAATTCTGTTTCGCCTGAGATTCGCTCGCTCCCTCTCATTCTGTGTCACTGGGCCTTCACCAAGTTCATCAGCCTCCTCATCTTGAGAGCCCATGTGGAGCTCAGCCACATCATCAAAGGTGGAAATCTCCGTAGGATCATACTGGCGAATAAAATTGTGAAGTGCTGCAAGCGCAGCTGGGATGCGTGCCTGAGTTGACATGTCATAGTCAGGGGGATGATCGAGAATTCGGAAACGTCGCTTGAGGATTCCAAAAGTGTGTTCTATGACATTGCAAGCTTGAGCATGGCACAGATTGAACAGCTCCTCATGTGTGCATGGCCTGGGACAAATGTCAGTGATAAAACTCAAACTCAAAAGACAAGAAACATCACCTTGTGTTAGCGCAACCCCATTCAGCTAGATGGTACCGCACACCTCGATAAGGGGTGAGAAGTACATCTGATGAGGCAAAGCCTGCATTGCCAAGATAATACTTTCCCCTTGGAATGGAAAAATCAGAAAGCTGTGCATCAAGGAAGAGTGTTGAGTTAGCAGTGGAACCCTCCCAACCAGTCAGCAGATAGGTGAAGCGGAGATCAAAAGAACATGCCATAAGGCAGTTCTGTGTGATATCCCCTTTGCGGTTCCTTGGCATGTCATGCTCATCAGCAGTGGAAGAACACTTGATCTGTATGCCATTGACAGCGCCTAGGGCATCCTTGAGAAATGGAAAGAACTTGGGGTTGCTTTGGATAAAGGGGTGAGGGGGTGAATTGGCATCAGGGAGCTGCACAAATGTGGTATAGAAGGGGGGGCTTGAGAGGACTCCAAGAACTTTTTTAAAACACCTAACTCTCTGTCAGAAGATGCATGAAGGAGCCCAAGTGATACATACTTTGAAATGGTGCAGGGTGACCGTTGAAAACGCTCTCCAACATGTGTTGATGACAGCCCTGTGACAGCAGTATAGAGGAAGATGGCAATTTGTTCTTCAATATGGACATGCCATGATGAGGCAAAACCAAGGTTTTGGACAGTCTGCTGGAGGGCATCAAAGACATGTTTATGTACTCCAAGCTCATTCCGAATGCGTTCTGGATGGCCAGTGAGTAGTTCATGAACCCATGCAGCCCCAGTTAATGATGATGGAATATGATGAGGACAGAGGACTAGGAGGAGCTGTATATATGCTTCACAGCAAAGCAAGAGAAGTGTTGTATGCAAGAGGACCACAAGTTGTTGGCGTCGCTTTACCAACCGTTGATCAGGCATCGGGGGAAAGGGAAAGGGAAAGGGGGGGGGAAATGATGGGGGGACAATGCAACGCAAGACGGTAGAGAAGTTTTTTTTTTTTTTCACACCACGAATATGCGAATTTGTAAATCCGAGTTCATCTCGGTTGGTAAAAGAGAGGCTTATTTATTTCAGCGTTTAAGAGCTGGGGTGTGCACATGGAAATTCGCTATCACTGTCAAGTGATCACCGAAGAACTGCAACGCGTCCGTCCTGCGAGGACCACCATGAGGAAGCGATCTTGAATCAATTTCAAAATCAAACATGGTCACGTTACGCGCCAAGTCATTGTGTTTGTTTTGTTTTCGCATCCTGATCCTCACTCTCTCTCCCTTCATCAGCAATGCGTTACTACCAAGGACGATATCCAGAGGTCGATGAGCTCGTCATGGTGCAAGTCCGGCAGATTGCCGAGATGGGTGCCTATGTCAAACTGGTATGTGCCCCGTAATTCACTCCACTCGTTTCCTGCTTCGCGGGCACGACGCTACAATGCGCAAGGAAACAAAATAGCTCGAATATGACAACATCGAGGGGATGATCCTGCTCTCAGAGCTCTCCCGTCGCCGCATCCGATCCATCCAAAAACTGATCCGGGTCGGCCGGAACGAGGTCGTCGTCGTACTTCGCGTGGACAAAGAAAAAGGTAATGGGACACATCAGCATCGTCCTCGGCGTGTTGCTGATGCCAAACAACGCCCTGATCCCATCATTGAAACATCGACCCCGTCACGTCGCACAGGCTACATCGACCTTTCGAAGCGCCGCGTCTCACCGGAGGATATCACCAAGTGCGAAGATCGCTTCATGAAATCGCGCACCGTCGCATCAATCATGCGTCACGTCGCCTCTCGACTACCCACATTTGATCCAGACGCCAGCGGAAGCAGCAACGCTACCGACGGCCCTTCCGACTCCAAGAAGGATAAGAAGGTGGTGGTGTAGGCGGCGACGGCGCCATTGCCACCACCGATGAAATTGTGTCTCCCGCTGGTCCGAGCGAGGAAGAGCGTCTGGAGAAGCTGTACGAACAGATCTCGTGGCCGCTCGGCAGGAAATATGGGAACGTGTACGATGCCTTCAAGCTCGCACTAACGCAAGTTTCTTCCCCGTCTCTCACTCTCCACGCCATCCCTCACCTTTCTTCTTCCCTTCTCAATATAGGGAGCCAGATACTGTCTTTGCAACGCTTCCCCAGCCTCTACCACAAGCAACATATAGCCTCCTAATGGCTACTATTGCGCGTCGACTAACTCCGCAGCCCATCAAGCTGCGCGCGGATATCGAGCTGACATGCTATACGCCATCTGGGATCGAGGCCATCAAGAAGGCCCTCAAAGCAGGCGAGAATGCAAGCACCGAAGCTGTTCCCATCAAGGCTAAGCTCGTTGCGCCTCCATTATACGTGCTTAGCACAAATGCCACAGACAAGGTTTTTGATGGTACCGTGTACAAACGGTTTGATCTGACAAGCGTGACAGTACGCCGCGGTCGAGCGTTTAGAGCGCGCGATTGAATCCATACAGGGAACCATCGAGACGCAGGGAGGCAATCTCATCGTGAAGATGAAGGTAACGGAGTGGCTCTTAAGTCTGCACCTCTTCGGAATCTCACTTGACTTCTCAGCCGAAGGCCGTGTCCGAAACAGACGAGCACGATCTCGCGCAGCTCATGGCGAAGGCCGGCCGTGAGAATGCTGAAGTCTCAGGAGATGAGGAGGATGATGAGGCGATAGGTTGACCCCACTTTATGTCTTTACCATGTCGTGTGAAGAACAAACTTTTCGGTGTAATGCAAAATGTATAAATCACTGGCTGTTGTGGACTAGAAGGTCCAAAGACTTTCAACGATATTACGCCCCGGGTCAAGTTGAGCACCGTCCCTTGTCTCGAAAATGCCCTCAGGCTCGTCGAACTCGACCGGGGGGTCCTTTTTCATGTGCCGCTTAAATTCCCCTTCGATAAGCTGTTGGCCGAGAATCTCAGCTTCAGTCTCAGCGTAAATCCGTAGACGCACCGTAGCATATGTGTGATCCAAAAAGTCCTCCATAGGGTAGTTCGGTTTGGTGAACGCCTCCTCGAATATGCGTGCCATTGTCGACACTCCCGCATGGTAGTGGTTTTTGTGCGAATACAATTCCCAGAGTGAGGAATCCAGGGCATTCGTCAAGTTCGGGTTGAGTTCGTCAGCCAAGAAGGGATCTGAATCGGCGATCAGATTGAACAAGAATAGCGGGAAATGTGTGGGGAGAATAGCAGCACACCTTCAAAAGGCTCCGAGACTTCCCCATCGCGGTGAACCATACACATCAGTGTAGGGTGACGTTTGAGTATGTTATAAACAAATGGGATCGCGATCACGATACTTGACGGAGGCGCAGCGAGCGATAAGCGTGAGAGGCGTTTGACAAACGAGGCCAGAAGCGTCGCAGGCAGATGTCTAGGGAAACCGGAGGCCAAAATGAGAACCATGTCTATACACAGCATAAACCGCACTCACGTAGAACTCAAAAACAGCTCTGCGAGGCGGAAAAATCGACTTCTGTACTTGACATGGAGGAGATCTTCGTCGAGGAACGCGTATAAACGAGTGTAAAAAGATGGATAATCGCTATCGCGGGGTGAATGACAGTGAGCGACGAGCGACGATGAGCGACTAACAGATTGTATTCCTGCATGAGAATGAACAGAGTGTTGAGAGCCAGTAATCCGACAACACCGCCTGCGCGACCGCATCAGAGAAGGAGATCTAATCGCAGCTCAAAAGCATACCGTTGTCTACACATCCTCCAACCCAATCCATAATCAATACCGCCCTTGTGAGATGTGGCATAACACCGTGATGCATGACGTTCAACGCCCGAATCGAAAGGGCACTTTCGGCGCGTTCGTCGTCGGACAATCGGGGCAGCAGCCGCAGCCAGAGGCGTGTAAAGACCGCACGATGGGAATTCAAAGAGTGTAACGACTGATACACCGTCATCTGGTGTAGGCGTATCGACCGCTCCAACGGTTTCTTCTGCCTCTCCACGTCGTCAAAGAACTTACGCCAGTCGTCTTCGGTGGCGTCAGACACGTTGTCGGTCTCCAGATCCTCAGGTTCAGACGCCGCCGCCGGTGTCTTCTTTGGTCTAGCAGGCTTAGTTTGCAATTCTTCTACCCACCAAGATTTCAGGTCTGTCTGTGCAACCGGAAATGACTCCAGCCTCTCTAGGAGCGAAAGGAGGTTCTCGGGGACACGAGGATTCATATGAGATGAGGAAGATGATAGCAGCGGGCTAAGCAGAAACTTTAATTAAAGACAAACAACAGAAACAAACTTCGTACTCAGCGTCTCTCAAGAAGAACCACCGAACGTCTGCATGGACGTTCAACCACTTTACCACAAACTGATCTCTCACTTCTAAGTCAAGTTTGTCGGGAGGCGCCTCCAGGATAGACCGCTTTGTCCCTCCTCGTTCTGAATGGGGGCATGTTAATAATGCGCCGATGACTTTCTTGAAATGAGGTACATGAAATTGCGGTTGCGGTGACGATCTACTCAGGGAGGTGGAAAGGTGCTTCAAAAGCGACATGAGGATGTCGAGCGCTGAAGTCTGAGCTCAATTTGAGGATAACGTGTAGTCAAATCACAAGTCAGGAGAGGGACCCACCCTGAGTAAGGATTCGGCATCCTGAAGAAGACCACAAAGAAAATGGACGTATTCGTCCAGCCGTTCGAAGATCCAGGCTCGTATGACCTTCCTCTGCTCATCTGTAGAGATCTCAAGAGAGCCTTTCGAAATAAGCAGGACAAAGATACGGTAACAGGCATAGATCGCTTTGAGGACTGAGTGTGGCTCATCAAGAGAGACAGCCAGGGATATGAGATCAACAAGGGAGTTTAAGGACGTGTTCGAGGAGATAGACTCTGTTAATCTACTCTCGAGCTCTTTTATATACGAGTTATCTTGCAGTTTTGTCCTCTTTCTAGATCCCAAAAGCGAAGGCGGAACCATTGCAAAGGAAAAAAAGAAAAAAAAAAAAAGAAAAACGAAAAAATACAAACGGGAAATCCGGGCCGGCATAGTATGTGGGCTATTATATAATTAATCGTACAAACAGAGAAAAGGACAATCAAGAAAGAATCGCGTACTGCGGTACGGTACTATTGAATCAAAAAAATGTCCCACAACTCTCGGTTGGGTATGGCGAACAATGCTCGTAGTGACGTTACAAACATACACGTTGCCCCTGTCTTCCTCTTGGGTCGCTGAAAAACCCCACGTCATGCAACTATCTGTCCATATCGAACAGGTCATCATCGTCCCCAGTGACGACTGGTCTACTGAGCGGGCTTAATGGCGTACCCCAGCTCTTACCGCTCGCATTTCGGCTTGTCGTAACGCTCCCTGAGCCTACCAGAGGTCGCGTTGCTGCAATACTTGTGTACTGTGCGCGGGACGCCAGTGACTCCAAAGCGGTTACCCCGTGAGGGTGCGAATTGGAGGGGTGAGTGCCTGGCGACATGCCGATCCACTCTGAGAACTGTACACGCTCACTCGCGTTGGCTTGGAAGCTTGTACTCGATGCAAATGTACTCGAAGCCGCAGGTGAGGGAACAATGGCAGGAGCCGGCAACGCGTGGATGCGAGAGTAACCTGCTGCGAGGCCCTGTGGGAGGCTTTGTCCTGGTGCGTGCGCTTGAAGAGCACGAGCGGATGGGGAGAGTGCATTCCTTCCATCCTCTCCGTTGCCTCTAAGATCTCCTCCATTTGGAATGGGCCTCCCAAGCTGGAAAGACTGGTTGCCAAGGGACTCCGAGGTCCCGTCAAATGGCTGCTGGCGTTGAACAGGTGGAGCAGGCGAAGGATCGTTGATCCGGGCGAGGAGGTTTGCGGCATTCACGTTCGAAGACCCGTTAACGCTACTAGGGGTGTGCCCGCGTAGACCTGAAACTCCTGCTGCCATTCCGACGCGAGATGCACCATTCCTGGCATTCAGATAGTTCTGGTAGTTACCCGGGAGGAAAGCAGCCGAAGCATTGGAGGGTGACAGGAAAGAATTTACGTGATCATCAACGACAGAATGGCCACCAAAGGCGGACGTGGATCTGAACGAGCTGGGAGTGCCATTGCCAACAGTAGGAACAGTGCTCGCAGGAGGACCAACGTCCATCCCAACCTTGCGCGGGGAACCCATCGCATTCTGGCTGCCTTCGGACCAAATCGACTTGATATCCCCAAGTAATGATGGGGCCGGCACCGAGCGAGAGTATCGATGGTGGTGAGTCTCCGCACTCGGCCGGGTGTTCGCACCCCACGCGGTGCCTGCAATCGCATTTGTCGGGTGGGTCCGAGAATACCTCCGAGATTTCTCCTCTGGCGTCAGCAGCTCACTTAATGAGCCAGGAACGAATTCCTCCAGATCCTCATCCTCAACAACGATCTCGCCACCAAATCCGTCTAAAGCACCACCCGGTGGAAGCTCTGAGCGCCAAGCGTGGGTTGCACCCAACGAAGCGGCAATGCCCGAACGTGCTTTGAGATCGTCTGAGAGATTGGGCTTATTTTCGTATGAAAAGAAAACGGATTGCGCGCCAGGGGCAGAGAACGGCGACGTTGACAGGATACCGGCACCCTGGGGGGGTGACGTGCCGGGAGAAAACCCGTTGACACGGGCGACTTGGCCGTGCGAAGATACCGAACGAGGGGAACCTATGGGACCGAGATCCGCCGGATTTGCAGGTAAACGCATCTGACGAGGCGCGGATGGACTGTGAAACGGGAGAGGGGAGGAAGAGGCATTCAAAGCCGCCGGTGCTCCCTGCTCGATCTGAACATCTGAAGGCGTGTCATCAGGCTCGGGAAGAGAGAGATTTTCCACGGGTGAAGAAGGGAAGGGTTTATTCTGTGCGGGAGCTGTGGGAAGCTTGTTGCTCTCATCGGGTAATCCATACGACGCAAAGTCGGTATCCTGAACGGGGGGCGCAGGGGCGGATGGAGAGACAGCAACTTTGAGTGGTATCGGCATAGACGCACGTGCTGAACCCTGGAGGATACGTGTGGGGGCAGTTGAACCAGAGAGAAGAGCGGTGCGCGTTGGACCGCTACCAGAACCAGAAGCTCCGCTCCCAGCACCGGGTTGCGACCCAGATTTGGAGAGCTTTCCGCCCTTTCCACCATCTTTAGCCTGCCCATTCGCATTGGCAGCCAGCTGCGCAGCTTTCTTGTTTTTACGATCCATGGCCATGCTCTGGCCAGGCAAGATATGTGCGAGGGCGCATTTATGGCCAAACTTGCAATTACCCTTGACAAACCAAGCGCAGACGCCTTTTGGTTGTCCAGGTTCGTTGTTTGCATGGGAAAAGGGACACGAGACCCCCGCGGTACAGGAGCCTACCTTGAAGAACTTGCAGGGAACGTGGGACAGATCTTTGGCTGAGTAGCGGAAACCGCATAAGTAGATAGAGGAGAGACAAGGAGCCAAGCCATACTTTTGGTAGAACTCTTTGACTTTGGGCCTTTTTCGCGATCTTTACCCTCTCTGTCACGGTCCTTCTCTCGCTCGAGGTCCTGGCTGGACTCGTGATCGGTATTTTTCTCGAGTACAGGCATAGATACAAGAGTAAAGAAGGTCAACCAGAGGATGGATACAGATTGGTAGGCGCTAGAAAGAGATCGAATAAGAGAATGAGGGTGAGAGTCGGGGAAGCGAGACGAGACGAGGCAATACGAAACGAGAGGGCGGCGTCGAGGGCGGTTGGCGGCAAGCAGCGTGCACTGTCTATCTTTGGTAATCGGCGTCAATTTTTGACTGGCAGTGGCACGTGGATCTCACGTGCAGGACCAAAGAAGAAAAAAAATCACAGAAAAAAAAGAAGGAGCACGGCAATGCCAGAGACAATTGCGATCTATATATTGTTGTGAGCATCAGTCGCCTCGGGGAAAAAAAGAGGAGGGTCGGAGAGCCGAGCAGTGGGAGGAGTGGCAGAACAACAATGCCGTGGCGCATTAATAACCTAGCGCCTAATTGTCTCCGTTTCTCTCGAGCGAAACGTCACTCCGAGTGCGGCTCTGTCGCACAACTTTTCATCTTCTCCCAGCATGGAACATATCACAGACCCTCGTGTAAGTAACTTTGCTATCGGCGGCCACTATCAACTTTTGGACGTCATCGGCGAGGGTGCCTATGGCATTGTATGGTAATCATCTCCTCTTCAGAGTCTGGTCTTTCCCACTACTCACTTTATCCCGCGATACAGTTCTGCAGTCCATGTACCATCCCAGCGCAAAGTAGCCATCAAACGTATCACGCCCTTTGACCACTCCATGTTTTGTTTGCGCACCCTGCGTGAGATCAAGTTACTCCGTCATTTCAACCACGAAAATATTATATCAATCCTGGATATCCCCCAGCCAGCAAACCTCAATGACTTCAAGGAGGTATACCTTGTCCAGGAACTAATGGAAACCGATTTGCATCGTGTCATTCGTACTCAGACACTCAGCGACGACCATTGTCAATACTTCATATACCAGGTAAGCCACCACCTCTGCTTGATCGCACCTCGCCCAAATCCGGCTCTCCTTACTTATGCCTCAACCACCTTATGTTATAGACCCTTAGGGCACTAAAGGCACTTCACTCCGCTGATGTCCTCCACCGTGACTTGAAGCCATCAAATCTACTCCTGAACGCAAACTGCGACCTCAAAGTACGAACCCTGATGTGGGACTCATTCTTTCGCTAATTTATTCCCTCTTTTCCAGCTTTGTGACTTTGGCCTTGCACGATCCGCTCGTCCACCGCCAGATGTTGACGATAGTAGCAATTTCTTAACTGAATACGTTGCCACTCGGTATGTTAAGCGCTTACAATTGAAAGGTTGTGATGGAGTTTGTGCCTAGGTGGTATCGTGCCCCAGAGGTCATGCTCACCTTCAAAGAATACACCCGCGCCATCGACATCTGGAGCGTGGGTTGTGTACTAGCCGAGATGCTAAGCGGGAAGCCCCTATTCCCTGGTCGAGACTGTGCGATCATCCGATGTGCGCGTAATATTATTCACTCACGTGTCGGACATCAGACCATCACCAACTTTCTATCATCCTTGATATCCTCGGAACGCCGTCTTTGGATGATTTCTATGCAATTACCTCACAGAGATCGAGAGAATACCTTCGTGCCCTACCATTTCGCAAGAAAAAGCCTTTCATTCAGCTCTTCCCCGAGGCGAACCCGAAAGTACGTAAATCACTTGGAGGCTGGTTCGTGACGGAATGTCGACCGCCTGACTTACGTATCACCTTAGGCAATCGACTTTCTCGAGAGATGTCTCACGTTTAGTCCAAAAAAACGAATAGATGTGGCTGATGCCCTGGCCCATCCCTATCTGGAGGTCTGTGCCCCCTCCTTTGTTCACTACCTAATCTTTATCTGCTTCAGGCCTATCACGACCCCGACGATGAGCCCACAGCCGAACCTATTGACCCTTCATTCTTTGATTTTGACAGTGCCATCCCACTAGGGAAGGAGAAACTGAAAGGTGCGTGCGTTAATCTTCCAGAGGATACGGAGTTTGACCCATATCCAATTTGTCCAGCTCTAATTTATCATGAGGTGACCAACTATCATCATAAGACTTGAAGCCCATTAGTATTGCAGCAACTTCGTGTATTTGTGATTCTGATTATGTACATACCATGAGATGATACCAATGTGAATCTGCACGCTGACATGCAAATAGCTATGGGCATCTTCAGAATGCTGATCCCGTTTGTTTTACTACAAGTGGCTTGAAACGGCGATAAGAAATCAGACGGCCACCACCGAACTAGGATCAGGCGTGGGTTATAGAAGCATTCTCCCCGACCATCGAGGCATTGGGATACATTCGCGCACATTCTCGACTCCCCCTATCCAACTAATGAGTCGTTCAAAACCCATTCCATATCCACCATGCGGTGCGCCACCAAATTTGCGTAATTCAGTATACCACCGATAAGCTTCCTCGTCCAGCCCTTGCTGTTTAATGGCGGCCTCCAGCACAGTCACCCGCTCTTCGCGTAGCGAACCCCCGACGAGCTCCCCAACATGTGGCACAAGAAGATCGAAGCACGCGACCGTCTTGCTGTCATCATTCTGGCGCATGTAGAATGGTTTGATGGACGCGGGATAGTCCGTGATGAAGATGGGACCGTGAGCAAAAGAATCCGCAAGCCAACGCTCATGCTCGCTCTGTAGCGCTGTGCCCCACCGAGGCGTGAATTCGAAGCGAGCACCACTCATTTGGAGCTCATGGATTGCGTCAGTGTATGTGATACGCGCCCATGGCACTTCAGACGCCGGTTTCGCCATCACCGCCCACGATGCGCCGATATCTGACCGTAGAAGATCTCGGTCTGGGGACTCGAGTCGCAAGACGTGCTTGATAGAAGCTTCCGCAACGTCGCACAGATCGTCGATAGAGCGGACGAAAGACCATTCTGCCTCGAGCATCCAGAATTCAGCGAGGTGTCTTGAAGTTTGCGAGCGTTCGGCGCGAAAACACGGGGAGAGTGTCCAGACTCGGGCCAAGGCATTCGAGACAGCTTCAAGATGTAGTTGTGACGAGACGGTCAGGTACGATGGCTTGTTGAAGAATTCTGTATTCTCCGTAGATACCCCTCGTCCGCCCGGGTGAGACGGGACAGACGCAAGGCGAAAAGACTCGCCGGCGCCCTCGGCATCGTTGGAGGTTATGATCGGAGTGTGGACGTAGATAAAGTCGTTGTTGTGAAAAAATTCGTGTAAACGGCGCATGACGGTGTCTCGCAGTCTCAGCACTGCACCTTGCACATCGGTACGAGCTCGCAAGTGCGCATGATCCCGAAGATATTCCGTCGTGAGGGCTTGCTTCTGAATGGGATAAGTCTACGAGCAAGCGTGAGATGCAGTAAACACTGGGGTGGAAACTGCATGCACCTCTGGGTCGCACACACCGAGAACTTGTACATCTTCTGCCAGCAGCTCACTATCTTGACCAGGCCCTAGACTTGGCGTGAGGATTCCCGTGAGACGAACACTGGCTCCGTTCGTCAAGCTTGTGTATGTCAGCATTCTAACGCAATGAGAAAGTTGTAGTAAACTAACACCTTTGCGAGCATCGGGTTTCGGAAAACCACTTGAAGACCGTTCGGAGTGGTGCCGTCGTGAATCATCGCAAATGCGATACTCTTTTGGAGTCGGACCGATTTGACCCACCCGTGCACATGTATGGACTCGTTGCTGGGCTTTGATGCGAGTACCTGGCGGATTGTGCTTCCGAATTGAATCGGATTGCGAGCGGATATGAGTCGTCTAAACATGCCAGCCAGTAACAGATATTGGGTGAAACAAGTCAACAGTGCACGTGACCGCGACGTCTCGTTTCTCGTTTCCAGTGGCGTTGAATTTTGTTTTCTTCTATAACCTTCATTCATGGCCGTAAAGCCCCAAACACTGGGCGAAGCACACTCATCCACGCGGTGACCACGTCGCACTGTCAAAGATTTATACGCGAATTGCCGTGTCAGAAAATTCTGACGTTTTCAAATACACGCTTGCAATTCCATGGGCGCCGCGACAACCAGGTGTACAGATACCGGAAACACCGCAGTAGTTGATCAAGCTCTTGTTCTAGATGTGCGTTACACCGCAAAACATACCTTCCGGTTCCGTAACCGCATCCGCAGATACGTTGCCATTCAATGCATGCGAACCAAGTTACGATACGGGTGCTGTGAACACCCATAGATCAGCTCACCATGACCCCTTTAGAAGCATATGGAAAAATCCGCCATGAACCATTCGTTTGTAATGTCGTGCGTGGTTATGAAATAAAAGTATGTTGCCGTGAAGGTATTTTGACTTTTGGACCCTCAATGAGGTGTGTTGCATTTTACGCTGACCTGCTACAACGATTTCCTCGTATGGAACACCGGCTAAATCATCATCTTCCTGTCCATTAGCCTTCTCCCTTCTACCGCTCCTCACATTTCTGTTCTGTGTCTTCTTTTAACGATCTACCTTGCTGTTCTGAATAGAAATGTGTTTAGACTCCAGCCGACACCTCTTCGTCTTTATCAGGACATTAACGTTGTCTTGCTTCTTCTGACACATCGTGGCGCATTCAAAGATTCTAGGCAGGACGAGGCTATCAGCTGTGGTGACTGATTGACACCGTTTACTTGTCGATTTTCGGATCACGGTTCTGTTGTGGCGCATCAGAAATATTCAGAGCGAATCGCCGCCACAATGACACACATCTGCGCGGTGTTTACTGAACCCCCTCTCGTGTTTCATGGCGAATGGCAGGGCGTATACCGTCAAACGTGTGATTCATGGTTCGGGTGGAAAGAGATGCTCCTAGGTCCTGCCTCGCACCGCAAGGAGACTTTCGGAGGTATACCGGGTTTCATCGTGTGGAAATTGTAGCACGGCTACTCAAAGCGAGACGAATTTGTTGAGTGTAATTTCCATTTCGGCATAACTTTTTGACTGATGATCTCCGCGGCATAAGTGTTTGAGTTATCTCCTCTCTTTCCGCGTCGCCTGTTTTGCTTGGCGGTTGGTGCACAGATGAAGACGTGCTCTGGTAACGAAGTGGAGTGCGACGACAATCCCGAAGTATACACCTCCGCCTTCCACAAAGGTCGAGGTGTGTGTTTACGCTTTCATGATGTGAGCTCGCGCCGCGTTACGGATGGTATTACGTGCTCTATGCGAATGTCTTGTGTGCACCTGCACGCCGATCGCCTCATATCCGGGAGCAATGACATGGGGAGGCTTCGCATGGGAACCACGTGAGAGCCTGACCTTGATTACATTACGATCGAATAAGAGTTGCGTCACCGTTACGACTTACTGTGGAATCCCACGTTTCGCTAGGTCCCGCTCGTTGACTTCAACTTGAAGTCGAGGCTACATGGTTCACACGCGGACCGCTCCTTGCTTGCACTGCAGGCAAGAGTTAGGGCCAGAGCCAGCTGCGGGCCCGACCTTTCTTGCTCTCCTTGGCAACCTCATTGACCATCCTAGACGCTAAGGAGTGTCACATTCTCCTCGAAGCTCCCTGCGTGCAGTCGGTGTCTGCCAAAGTGAGCACTCAAACGCCGTGAAAAATAGCCTTTCCTACTTTGAGTCTCAATGCGGGCTCGGGGTTGACTCACGTCATCTCCGAAATTCACCCGAAACCGCGGCTGTTAGGGCATGTTGGTGACCTTCAACCTTCTCAATACGCTCATGTCGTGGTTGCCGCACATTAGATAGGTGTTTTTCCACGACATTCGGCGGGTTTTCAAAAGCGTAATGAATGCGGCGTTCATAGATCGGCTATGCTTATCGTCCGACTCATCTGGAAGAGGACGTAGCGCTGCATCCTGGACGCATTAAAAGAATGTATGCTTGGCCATTCGTTCTTCAGCACAATGGCATATCGTCTCCCCACGCACCTCGGGTCTCTCGTACCTCCCCCTGCAGAACAACTACAGCAAAGGCGGCCATGGCAAGGAATTCTTACCCTCACTTTCATGAACGCATCCCAGGGTGTCTCTCAGGATGTCTACGTCACCGCGACAGAGACTGACGGCGACAGGTGCGTCTTGAGCAAGCGAAGTTAGTCCGCACGGGCCGTATTAACGTGTGCTAGTCGAATGGACCTTTGGCCGAGGCGCTTATATGTCTATCTAGGCGCGCGTCGCACACAGCACAACGATATAAAGGCCTGGGTTAAACGGTTTGCTCCGCCAGTCTGTGCGCTGATGGCCGACAAGCTTCCCGATCCCGCCGCCAATGCATTGAATCAGGCAACTTTTGCCAATTTGAGTCGCATGCTGCTTGACAATCAGATCGTGAGCGCAGGTGCTAATTTCTCGTGCAGACTTGAGTGCTCACTCTACCTGCAGCTCGCGCTGACACCTTGGGGCCAAGACAACTTGCCTGGTGCTGGGATGATGATTTACCCAACACCCTCATCCCCGTCGCTCCTTGTTGGAGCAGTATTCTTGTCTGGGCCTTTCCCTGACTTTGCCACATATCAGCAACAGCCTCCCCGCCCGAACCCTGCCTTGGCACAGTCGTCTCAGCACCAGGTATAGGGTTCCCGTTCGTATCTTCCTGTCTCTTCTCAACATGCGCCTCTTTGTTAGAACCCATATGGTAGCCACCACAGCTCGGGTCGATATCCAGCACCCTGAACTCAAGCAGGGCTGACAGAAAGTAGGGGACTCGTCCATTCCTCCCCACTTTGCCGGATGTCTTGGTCCCGTTCATTCCCTCTAGACCGTGATCTTGTAGCAATAGCTGTCTTTGCTCTTGATTTGACTCCTTATCAGCTTCCGTGCTATTTATATAGAGAAAAACTCTGCTTGCATCATCAACTTCCATTTCTGACCCAACATAGACTTATTTCACCATGTAACTATTTTGTCTATACTCACCTCGTACTTCACGAGCACGCTGGTTCGGTGCCGAATACTATCCTCTGTGATACAACTCATGTTTCAGGTGGAGATTTCGTGCTTTGTGGTCATTCTTGATAGATCCCAATGGCTGACAACAACAAAGTTGGGTTTTACAAGATTTACCTTGACATTGACGATCGGCAAACCTAATAGAACAAGGCCCAGGTGCGCGTGCATATGGTTTGGGGCAAACTACCCCTCGATTGAGGACACATGGCCAAAGTGGATAAATACGCCGACACCATTTTGGGGACGAAGCATGAACCGGAAATGATGCGCAACATTCGCGCCAAGTCGAATATCAGAGCGCTTGCAAAGCATCGAAACGCGCTGACCGTGACTTAATGGGCGTCCGTTGGGACATCGAAATTCATTCCCGTTCGAGCTTCCTCCATGAGCCCAGCGGCGGCGCGCAAATACCATTAAGTGACAGGTACAACTGACGTAGTGAATGAACGGTACCTGTGACTCACAAGTTCGTTAAGCGCGGAGTGAAACCGCAGACCCTGAACGGGCGTGCGCGAGCTTATGCTCAGCCCCTTCAACTCTCGGGGCAATCATCCTCACGTTGCCTGCGCAACCGCAACTCGCATACCAATGGGGAAGTCGGGGAAGTTCCAGGCGAGTTCGGTTGGCGGCGGCATCCAAACACTGCTTGTTAACTGCGGCTATGGCCGCTCGGCATGCGCTCGCGCCACCACCCTGTCCTTCTTGCGCCCGGCGGCTCCCAAGGAAGCAAGGAAGACTCGCTGGAGCGCGGGTCTACCTGTCACGGGTTTGGAGTGTGTAATAGTATCAGGCACCAGTTATGGGCGATGGATTACACCCTGGGCGTTTCAACGTCTTGGAGCTGGCGGCGGCTGGCGAGCGCGAGGCGAGCGCTGCTGCCGAGTTTGGTTTCTTTATCCGCCGCTTCAGGCCGAACACGTGATTCGCCCTGTTTCATCACATCCCAAACTGAGCGCCGAGAGCCTCTGAACGGTGAAATTGGGCACCTCCACGACGAACCGAACGTTCACCCTCACGGAACGGCAATCGGAAGGGCTCACCTTCGGATTCGCTGCCCGGTAGGCTCACCACTACTATGTGTTCATCTCCGGGGAGTGATTCCCGCGCAGTCGAGCGACATTCTTGTTTGCGATTACTCGTTAAGCGTCCCGTCCAGCCAGGGGATAGGAACGCCGTCCGCAAACCGGATCCATCTCAATTTCCGATGACCCTGCAACGGGTTGGCATGTCCAGCCGATTGAATGGGAGGAGATATGCGCACCTACAGCACAAACCAAATTGGTGAAAACAAGCGATCTGACGCACGGCAGATGCAAGTGACCCCCAATAAGCGCTATCGCCTGGAGTCCAAAGAGAAAGACAACAAATGAATCAGCTCGATATTTTTTATTGAACGGACCACGTCGCATCTCTAGAGCACTGCACACCTCCCTCCTAAACCTGTTCACATTCCCTCTTGATCTCTGCAACGAGATCTTGAAATCTTTGAACTCCTTCGTCTTCCAAAATGTTACAGTCCCAGCGGTTCAATGGAGCAGTATCGGTCTCCAGTTTAGGGTGAGGAGGTATGCGGGCAGGAAGGATATGGGTGTGCTTGTCATAGGTGTAGAAGGAAAGCTGCGTGCCAAAGGCGCTCACTCCGTTGAGGGTATCCAGAGGGCAGATAGGGGCCAAATCCCCCATCCGTTTCCTCATCTGACTATCTGCCTCCTCGCGAGCAGATTTAAGGGTGATCTCCGCCGGCTCTTTTATCTCCAAGAAAAGGACGGATTTGTCCTCCAAAAGAACTTCAAACTCGATGATGAAATTTACCGAATCGTGAGAGTCAATGATGGAGTAGGTATAAGGAGCGACGGTGTAATCGGGAAGAGGTATACAGAAGTTAATTGTATGGCCCATAGCATAGAAGTCATTTTCACGGGCATTGGCAGGGACGGTACTGAATCGCTTTGTAATCTTCGCAGACCAAGGAGTCATTTTCTTTCTACTAGATTGTCATGAGACAGAATATAGGAACACATGGAGGGACATACGTAGAAAATATCTGAACGTCGGGTCAGCGGGTTATGCTGCAGGGTAACCTAAGCTGTAGCGCGAAAGGTTTTGATGGCCACTGGGTGTTCTCGTCGTCTTGGCTTGGAGTGGTCTCCCTTACGGACGGTAAGCAGAGACCAGCGCGCGGCGGTGTCCGAGCTGGGTGTGCGGTCGTATGCACACGCGTAAATTCGAAGAGCGTGCGCGGGATAGCTGGCGTGGTGTCCCTCCCTGTGTTCCTATATTCTGTCTCATGACTCAGACACTTGGAAACACAGGTCCATTTTCTTGGAAACCTGGCCAGACAGTCTGGGATGAAACCCTAAAAAACCTACTAGAACCTACATAACTTCAGATCTAGGTCCTATATACAATATCTAATGGTGCCACAAGATAGGAATTAGACATGAAGGCATAGAATCTACATGGAAAGATAATCAAATGTGAGCCCCAATGAAACACTATTTTCAAACACCTTATCAGTGTAACTAATGTGTATATTAGTATATGATCATCAATGATCACCTGCATCAGGAAAATCTGAGATTTGCTTAGCAACACTTAACAGTGCTTAGCAATGCTTCTAGGCACCGCTAAGCCAGGCTTGACAGGCTTAGGCTAAGCATGCTAAGCTAGGTCTCCTCATGAATTTGCTCAGCTGGGCAGCTTATCTGGCTTATCCTTGGGCTTAGGCTGCTTACTGGGCTTATTTTTTGGCTAATTCTGGGCTTAAATGCAGCTCTATGCCAGCATTTAAGCATTTCAACTTCAGTAAGCGGGAAAAAGCTTTAAGCCTCTTAAGCATTCTGAAAGCATACAAAGCACATATATTTATTCAGATAGTAAGCAGTCCAATCATATGTACAAGACATACTAAACATGCTAAGCATACATTAAGAAATAGAGGGACCCAGGAAAAGCAAGGTAAAAATCAGCAACCACAAAAACAAAGATGAACATATGCACATGTGAATCCAATCCAGGTGAGGCAGGTTGGCTTGCTTGCTTTGACAAAGTCATTGTACTCAAGCAGGCTGAGGAATTTTGAAGCAGGGAGAATGGGGCAGTGTAATGAAAAGGAAAGAAAGGAAAAGAAGGTTACCATGTTTGGCCCTGGTCATGCTGTTGCTGCCATTCATGGCCAAAACCCACCTTTGTGTCATGAACATCCAGAGAGGGTGGGGGTGGGGTGGAGGGGAAGAGCAAGAGCCAGAATGGGACTTGTGCCATTCCATGGTCATGGCAGAGGTCATAACCATCACATTGTGGTTGGGAGTGGGGTAGAGACAAACAAAACCCACCTTCACATTGTGAACATCTAGAGAGGGTGGGGGTGGGGTGGAGGGGAAGAGTGAGAGATGCAGGAGAGGATGATGTGGTTGCACATGTGCCTCCCATCCATGTCCACCATCTTCCACATCTTCCCAATGATGCTGCAGAAGCCACAGTGCAGTATGGCAGCAGAGAGGTGGAGCCCCTTGTCTGGCCAGCTCTTGTTGGCCACCTTGGTGGTGTGAGAGGCCAATAGGAAGGCCTGACCATGCTGGGTAAGGAGACATGAGAATGGGCAATGACAAAAACACACCAAATGTGTGAGATGACCAGTCATAAAAGGCAATCATACATGCACCGTGTTGACCCTCTGTGAACATCTATAGGTCAGAGACAACAGAAAAGAGAAGAAAGGAAGGAGGCTCACTGGGCTGTGGCACCAAATGAAATGGACCATCACTGGCCAAGACTGAGCAAGGGATTTGGCAGTTTCAGGCTGCCAGGGGTGCATGCAGAGGAGCATGAAAGCACAACATGGTGCATCCCCAGTATCATTTTTGATCCCCTAATTTTTTCCACTCCCCTCAGGGGAAAATACATTCTGCTGTTCCCCTTCTTAGGCCTTGTTCGACCCACATCAAAACCAAAAATGTCCAAAAAGCAAGAGTATTCCATACTGGCTCCATGACTCCTATATCTGAGAAAATCACAAACATGTGACTCAATCACACACATGCACCAAAACTGGAACAAGCACATCAGCCACATAGAGAGGCAATGCATTATTTATTTTCATTGAAGTCTGAAGTCCTTCCACTATACATTTTCATTCCTGTCTTACTTCCATTCCTGACTCCAAGGCTCCTAAAAAACATTCTCCTACTTTATTCCTTAAGTAACATATGTAAAACATATAAATTAGCCTCTTATTGCCTGCCAATGCATCAGTGTTCTTTGTTCTCAAAAAACACTGCCATGTGCACCCAATACTTCCCCCTTCTCATGCTCTACCACTGCTCCACATTGTTTACACACATACATGACTCTGCACCATGCCAACAGTCCACCAGCCCATCTTGCCCACTCATGCATTCCCACTGCCTGGGTATCTTTTCTTCACCAGGTTATGGGCCCTGAAGTTGCCTATTGAAATATCAAAGTTAAATCAATTCACACATCACAAGAGAAAAGTCAGATAAGATAAGATGGAAGATAATAGACTTCCAGTGGTCAAACTAGCTGGTGATGGATCAAATTGGGTATTGTACTGGGACCATCTGGTGTGGACTCTCCAAGTGAAGGGCATGGAAGAACATCTAACCAAGGTATTGGTTACTCCAAGATATATCAATGCAGGAGACATAAACAGAGTATCACTGGCAATGTGATGGGCCAATGACATTGCCACAACCAAACAGATCATTGCTTTGTCAATATCAGACATAGCATTTGGCCAAATCAAGCATGCAGCTGATGCAAAGGGGGTTTGGGATACCCTAAAGGCACTGTATGAAAACTGATCTCAATTGCTCCAACTGGATTCCTGTCAAGACACGTACTGCTGATCCGTGTGGACTCAGGAGCAGGTGGGCAAGGGTCGGAACAGATGGTACGCGGCGTAGGCGGCGTTGAACAAGAGGACGAGCCAAATGACTAAGATGTACCAGATGGGGACTGGTACGTGTAACTGGAGGCAGAGGCGAAGGTTAGAAGCCAGTGCAAGCGAGGGGCTTTAAACAAGGCGGTCGTAGAAGAGTACCTTGGGAAGCGAGAGGAGTCTTTAAACTGAGCGGTCGCAGGGGAGTACCCAGGAAGATGAGAGTATCACAAATGGACAGTCTGACGACTGCCATGCTTCATTGGGGCTTATATACAGTAGACAGGGTCGATTACAAAGCACTGGGACTATTCTAGACTCTTTGGTACCATCCAATAGGACTACAGAGGCATAAACTTGCTTATGCCAAGTTTCAGGCTTACTGAGCGCATTACTGATCATTGTGGAGCGATGACAGTCATTATGATGTCACTGTGGGGCGCTTAGTGAGCCTATGAGGTCACTGTGGAGTCGCTCAGTCAGCCATGATGTCATTGGAGCCTTGATGACGTCAGATGATTTATGCAACAGTTTCTAAGAGTTTGTGCCGCTGTTTCGGGTCCATGGTGGCTGGGTGGCCATGTGGCTGCCACGCGATGATTACCCGATTAGGAAACCGGTGCCTGGTCGTGTTAGAGTGCTTTTGCAATAGCAATATCTTGTACCGCAGGAGGGATAGCCCAGAAAATGGAAGGGAGTCGGCAATGCAAAGTGAGGGTGGTCTTTCTTGAGTAAAATAGGACAATCCTTGGCCAGGACTTGGCCTTGGTTCGTAACATTCATCCCCTCTTTATAGACTTGTTGCTCCTGCAACAGTAGGAATTTGTTTCTTTGGAAGGTGGAGTAGTTTGCATATGAAGAGTCGAAGTCTGTTGGTTCGTGAGGAGTTCCCCCTTGTCCTATGGATTGCTTTAGGGATAGCCGTGGTCGATTGAGTGCATGTGATCGCAGGAGTTCTCTGAAAAGTTTGTTGGTAACAAGGATAAAGGTAATCATCGACAGAGGTCATGATGAGAGTTGTTGGTTTAGGGGTTACTCCTGGTGGGAATTGTCTTAAGCGCCTTCGGATATTTCCGATGGAAGTCTTTAACAAGTAATTGCGCTTTTGATAGGTTAGATGCTGGTTCCCAAGTATTTTCTGCGACTGTATACCCTTTCCATTTAACTAGGTATTGGATTCCTTTGCGGTTTGGGGAGAGCCGAGAGTTTAGGATCTGCTCTACTTCATATTGTTCTTCACCTTCGACTAATATTGGTGGCGGGTTTGAAAAGTTAGGACCATGGGCAATGGTTTCTTTATAAGGTTTAATCAGGGAGTGGTGAAAAACTGGGTGTATCTTCCAAGACTTTGGTAGTTCGAGGCGAACGTTTACTGGATAGGCAGTGGTGACTTTGAATGGTCCATAGCGTCGAGGGGCTAGTTTTGCTTTTGGGTGAGTCGTTCGTAGATTCGTGGCTTCCAGCCATACTTGATCCCCTTCTTTAAAACGAAATGTGGAGGTTTGAGGTCCTGATTGCTTCATGATTTCTGTTGCTCGGTTCAGGGAGGCAGCTACTTCTTCTCTGAGTTGGTTTAGTCTTGATAGTCTTTCTTGGATTGAAGGGAACTTTGATGTAAAGGCAAGGGGCGGAGCAAATGTTGGGTTAAAGCCATACCAGACTTCAAATGGGGGTTTGTTCGTAGCACTGTGTTGTCTGGCATTATGTGCGAATTCCATAAAGGGAATTAGTTCTGCCCAATTGTCTGCTTGATGGTTGCAAAATATTCGTAGGTATTGTTCTAGTTCTTGGTTAACTCGTTCTGTTTCTCCGTCTGTCTGTGGGTGATATGCTGTGCTTAGTGATACTTTGACATTTAACTTTTTCCATAGTTCTTGAGTGACTTTTGCTGCGAATTGAGGGCCTCTGTCCGATATTATTTGTGTTGGGAGCCCTATTCTTCTCCAGACATTGTTCATGATTAGTGTCGCTGTTTCGTCTGCTGTGATTGTCTTGTGGCAAGGGGTAATGATTATCGCTTTACTGAATCGATCTACCACGACTAGGAGGCTGTCGAAGCCTTGTGAAATCGGTAGGTCCGTGATAAAGTCCATAGTAATGCTTTTCCATACTTCTCCGGCTGGTGTAATCGGTACAAGGGGTGTTTCTGTCTTTGGACGGTTCTTTGTACTTTGGCAAATTGCGCAACCGTCTACATAACTTTTGACATAAGTTAGCATTCCTGGCCACCAATAGTTTCGGCTGATCAGTTCATAAGTTTTCCATTGGCCAGGATGCCCAGTGGCAAGGGAGTCGTGGTGTAGTTTTAGAATTTTCTTTCTTAGGGTGTCATTGTTTGGGATATAGACTTTTCCTTTGAATAGTATTAGTCCATCTTCAAGGTTCCAGTCCTGTAAGCCTTTGGATAGTCGCCTTGGTCCATTCTTTATAATGATTGCTAACGCGTTAGATACTTCTGGGTCATAGTCCTTGCTAGATCGTAGTTGTTGTCGAAGTTCCTGGTCGCCGATTGGTTCTGTAGCAGAGGTGCGTGTTGCTCTAATTTTAAAAAATTTGTCATCTAGGAGCACCTTTCCATCATTTTCGTTTTGTATCCCCTCTTTAAAGTCTGGCCGCCTGGACAGACCGTCTGCTTTGTTCATAGTTCCTGGGTGGTGGGTGATGGTGAAGTCGAAATTGCTGAGGAGGAGTGCCCATCGGGCTTGTCGTCTCGTGAGTTTCTGTTTTGTCATGAAGTATGTCAAGTTATTGTGATCTGTCCATAGATCAATGGGGTGTGTAGCGCCTTCAAGGTAGTGTCGGAAGTGCCAGAGGGACAAGACAATAGCAAGGAGTTCTTTATCATAGATCATGTAATTTCGTTGTGCGGGGTCCAAGGATTTCGAAAAATAGGCTACTGGGTGATATCTGTTAAATTCATCGGGTTGTTCCAAGATTGCACCGATTGCAAAGTCACTTGCATCGCAGATGAGTCGAAAGGGTTTCATGTGGTTAGGTAACATGAGGATTGGGGCCGTTGTGAATGCTTGGATTAGCTTCTGAAATGCCTGTTCTTCATTGTCTTCCCATTTGAAGGGGTTTTCTTTCTTTGTTAAGTTAAACAAGGGCCGTGCTATTCGAGAGTATTGGTGGATAAATCGTCGATAGAAGTTGCAGAATCCTAGAAATGCTTGTACTTCCGTAACATTGGTCGGAGTAGGCCACTTTGTAATGCCTATTAACTTGTCCTGGTCCATGGATATTCGTCCTTGGGAGATATTGATGCCTAGGTAACTAATAGAGGTTTGTCGGAAAGCACATTTCTCTGGTTTCAAGTATAAGTCGTGGTCTTGGAGTGTTTTTAGGACCTTATGTGTCCAGTCGTCTAGTTCGTTCAAGGTTTGCGCCATGATTAGTATATCATCTAGATAAACAACCACTCGTTCAGTGGCGATGTATTTTGCTAGGATGGTGTTCATAAAGCGTTGGAAAGTGGCTGGGGCATTGCAGAGACCAAATGTCATTATCAATGGTTCGAAGAGTCCTAATGGTGTCTTGAATGCTGCGAGGTGTTCATCGCCCTCTCTGAGGCGAATATTGTTGTATCCCCATCGTACGTCAAACTTGGTAAAGTATTGGGCTCCTTGGAGTTTGTCAATTAATTCAGGAATCAAGGGTAGTGGATATGCGTCTTTGACAGTTGCTGTATTCAGGGCTCTGTAGTCTTGCACTGGTCGTAGATTTCCTCCTTTCTTTTCTACAAAGAAGAATGGGCTGGCAATAGCTGCTTTTGATGGTCGGATTGTGCCTCTCTTCAAATGTTCGTCTAAGTATTCTTTTAGGGCTTGTAGTTCCTTGGGAGTAAGTCGATAAATGCCAGAATCACGTCGGGTGATCCCTGGTTTTAGATTGATTGCATGGTCCCATGGTTGGTGAGCAGGAAGGCGTTGAGAAGCTTGTTCATCGAAAACCTTTCGCCATTTCAAGAATTGGGCGGGGATAAGTTCGTCTAATGTCTTAGGGGGTGTTTCCGCACTGGCTAACTTGGTAGCTGTGGTTGATTTGGCTCTTATGTTGATTGTTATTGGGCTAAACGCATCGTGGATTTGTTCGTCAACACATGGGTTCATTGGTCCTTCAGTATCTGGGAAGATTAGTGCAGCAATGTCCGTAAACTCGGGTTCTTCTTCTTCAGGGAAAGTAAGCGCTTGTATTTGGTAATTCCGCGTTCCAGATGCAGATGCAATGGTTATGCTTGGGTGTGTGGTAAGGCAAGTTCGGGGGCAGTTCCTCAGTGTGATTGTATCATTTGCCCAATCAATATCTGGGTTGTGGTGTCGTAGCCAATCGGTTCCTAAGATAATGTCGTGATCTCCAATGTTAGTGACAAGGAATTCTGCTTGTTCATCATGAGTGGCGCCTGTGTGCGCTTGGATGCGAAGTCTTTGGATGGTGCTAAAGCGTATTAGTCCATTGGCATTTTGTGTTCCGTCTACATTTTGTGCTGGCAAGGGTTTGATCATAGTTCGAAGGTGCAGGTGGTGTCTTTGTGCAAATCGTTCGTGGATTATCATTCCTTCTGCTCCACTGTCGAGCAGGGCTCTTGCACCGATTTCTTTGCCGCTTGTCTTTCCTACCAAGGTAACTTTCAAGGCAATGGAAGGGGAGCGAATATTCTTGGTAAAAACTTTGGGGTAATTGATTTCTCTTTGTATCGTACTGATTTGGACCGCATGTCCCTCCTCGGTGCAGAAGGGGGTCCAATTAAAAATCCATAGGAGCAGATCTTGGGCGGAGGATCGAGTCTGCAAGTGTCTCTCTCCAAGTCGTTAGTGAAGCAACAGGAACGGGTTCTTCTTGCGCAGGTTCGATGTTTTCATCTTGGATGGTTGTAGCTCTGACTGTTTGGGGGCGAGAACCTTGTCGTTGGCGTCCTTGAGCTGCTTTCTTTGCTCTACATTGATTTGCCATATGATTCTTCTTTCCACAATAATAACAGAGATTGTTCTTGCGTCGAAATTCTTTCTCTGCATCTGTGAGGGGTTTCCTTTCACTTCTGGATTCCCAGGGTCGTTCATTGGGCTCTCCTTGGTACAAGTTAATTTCCAATGGATTATCTGATCCTTGAGTGTTCAATCCTCGGGCACGCACAGAGCGTCCTCCTCGAAAAGCAGTGGAGTTGTATAGGTGGAAAAGGTTGTCGAATTCTCTTGCTGCTTTGACAAGGGCTGCAAGCGTAGTTGGTGTTGGTGTGATTCCCAGTATTTTCTGATGTAAGGCCGGGTTGATGTTCTTCCTAAATGCGTACATCTTTGTTCTTTCATCGGTGGTAGCTCGTGATGCGTGGTGCGACCATTTCTGATACCATTCATTAAATGGTAGTCTTCCTTGATAATAGGTGTGCATGGTATTAGCGGAGGCCAACTCTGCTTCTGCAGGAATAAAATGATCGGCAAAGGCTTTCTTGAAGTCGTCCCATGACCCATAGTCTGCTACGGTACGAGCCATAGCCTTGGTGGTTTGTTCTCTAGCCCATGCTCCAGCGGGTGTTCCTACTTTAAAGTGGGTTAGTGCAGCGGCAACTTTCTTGCTTTCATCTGTAAAGGAGTCGCCATTGATGTAATAATAATTGGCCAAAGCTGCCCAAAAGGCTTCTGCGTTATCAGCCTTTCCGTCAAAGGGTTCTGGTGCTGTTCCAACAAGGCGCGGATTGCTTGACATGGTGGGATTCTGAGTTGTTGTAGCTGTAACAATAGGTGGGGCTGAACCTTGTAGTTGGATTCTAGTTGGAGTGAGCGTTCGAGGGACTGCTTGTGGTACGTTGCTAGTTGTATGAGGAGTAGGTTGTTGGGTATTACGCCGAGTAGAAGGTCCTGGAGTGGTGCTTCGAGTGCTCTGAGCAGTTCCTAGGATAGCGGTAACTTCTTGAGGTGTTCTGGCTGAGAAATCGACTTCTCGATTGTTATAGTAAACCCAATGTCTTCTAGAACGGACTCCACTTGACTGGTCTGTCTAGGAAGAGGCCTGAATAGTTATAGGGGTTGAAGTCTTGAACGTTTTCTGCTCCTGGGGCTGCCGCTTTAAGTTGTTCGGTGGTAACTTCGTCGTTATCGTCTTCGTATAACCAAGTGTCAGAAAGATTTCCGTGGTTGATAATAGGTGTGCCTGCAAATTTTCCTCGGTAACAGTGATCTTGGGTGTCGTAACTGAGGTTTTCAAATAGGAGTGGGATTAGATTTTCTTCTTCGTCAGTGATGTCTCTCCTAGTGCTCATAGATCTAGACGACTGTTATAGTCCAATGGCCGTTGTTCCAAGGATATGCAATGGTGTAGGCTGGCTTTAGTCGAATGGTATCAGGTCTTCCTTGATGTTTTCTTAATTGGATTCGGGAGTATTCTTCAGTAATGCTGCTTTGTGTTAGAACTACTCGAGTTTTCCACAGATATCCTTCAAATTCTGCTGGAGAGATGGCAAAGTCACTTATTTCCTTGGTGGGGTGCTTGTAAACTATAAAGTGTGTCAGTCGTTGATGCCAAGCTTGGGTACAATAATTCTTGAATTCAATTAACTCTCTCCTTGAACGCGTAGGTAGGTTTAATGCTAAGAAGGATTGTTCTGGTAGATAACAGTGTAAATCAGTATTCCTAAGATCGGTACTATCAGGGGATTCAACAAGGGGTGATGCAAAGGGTTGGATAGGTATGACAGGGGTAGGAATACGATTGGTAAACAAGGGTACGTAGGCGTCAGGAGGGGTAGGAGGTAATGGTCTTTCAACAAGAAATCCTCTTGCGTTGGGAATTGTTTCTCTCTCAGGGGGTCGTTGGGATGACGCGCGTCTCCTGTGTCGAGGAGCCAGATTTATCGAATGGGGAGATGGTAATCGCCTGGCGTCCACAAGGTAATTCCGTTAGGAGTAGGGGGTGTGTCTGGTCGAAAGTTGCACGTGCAATACTCTGTTTTGCAGTTACACCTTGCCGTCCACGGATTTGACTCAGTATCTTCTGTGCTGGCAGACCAACGTTCTTGGCTAGTTGGGACAGTGGTTTGAATCGGTGTGAGGGGTCGAGGGGCGAGACTTGAGGCTTCTAGGATTGCTGGGACAGAATAGTATGCAGGGGGACCAGTATATGAGGCGTCTGGGCTGGTAATTGCCCAAGGTTGATTGTAGTCTGCGTCGTATAGCCAAGAGTTAGTTTCCCAGTCAAAGGTGTTGTGTATTCCTGGTACAACAGCAAGTTGGACGTAAGATTGATCCCTTTGTAT
>JAGFNK010000354.1:0-54849 GCA_025769875.1 Russula earlei
AGCGAGCAACACACATTGCTTCCCAGGTGTCACCGCATCTTGCGATTTCAAACCAGAGGCCATATAGATGGCCTAGGGCTACCTTGGCACCCATCCTGTTGACATAGTAGCCAGTCCAGGGCACACCATCTGTGTGTACCGTGTAGAATTCAACGCCATCATCGAACATGGTTATGCTGGGGATGTTCTTCTCTTGGTCAGGAAGCAACTCAAAGGGGTATTTAAGGGCAACCAGTCCCTCAATGGTTGGTGTGCTGAGCCCTTTGGTCTTCCAGTCTCAGGTTGTAGTCATGTTGAGAGAAATCAAGATATTTGTTTCATGAGTGTGTGGTTCAGGGTCGAGGGTTCAGAGCTAAGCTTGTTCTAATGTCACCGACTGGGGGTGGTGTCACTGACAAATCATTTCATGTGTGAGATGTGTGCACTGAGTCGAGTGAGATGACAAGTTCTTGTGAGATTTGGGGGTCTTGGTGACAACACAGCAAAGGCTAGTGTGTACCACAGAGAGGAAATACAGTTGACAAGTCTTTGCATTCGAAGACTTGGAGGGATAGAAGAGTTTCTGAGATGATTGCTTGATTGCCTGCAAGCCTACAGTTCCAAAGCTGAATCCAGTGATATTTCACATGAGAACAAGCTTAGGGCTTGTTCCCTTCTACTGACAAGTTTATATAGACAGATACTACTATTATCAAATAGCAGACATGAGGTAGAGATGAGGTGATCGGACTGGAACACGCTGGAAGGTGATGGTACATGTGAGGCTTAGAGAGTCATAGAACGTGTGGGAAACGTGAGGCTTGTCTGTGTAGGCTTATCCGGTTGCCGGTCTGGTCCAAGATACCGGTACTTGTGACATACAGCAAGCCCCACTTAGTGGCAATGCTTTTAACAATAAAGGACAGTATTATAGCCCCCCAAGGACCCTTTAGGATGACTCTAAGTGCTCTACAAAAGACACTAACATGATACTAAAGACCATACAATGTGTTGTTAGACTAACTCTAATAACCATAGAACAAACTATAAAGCAATACTAAGGACCTTAATAGAAGTATTTGGGTCAACCTCAAGGACCCTAATAGAACTATATAAGGGACCTTATAGGCAACTCTATTCCCTGAACCAAACCACAAGTCCTCAAATGACCAGCCCTAAACTAGCTAACAGTAAATGAATCAGGTGATTTGCACATGTACTAAAGCAGTGAACATGTGGACAGTAAAGGCTCTTACTCATCAAAGGAAGCCTTCTTACTCAGCAGCTTACTGAGCATGACTGAGCATGCTCAGTAAGTGTACTCCGACTTCTTACTCATCCATCTATTGTGCTTGATAATGAGGTTATGACTTGTTCCCTATTAGGCAGTTCTCTTGTAGTATATAAGTGCTCAATAAAGTAGTGGATAGTCTTCAGACTGTCCATTTGTTTATGGCACTCTCTACTCCTGGGATACTCCTTTAAGGACCATCCCCTCATGATTATCCTGGCCTCTTCCCTGCATAATTGCTCAACACTTCCAGTAACCATACCCCTTTGGTACTTGGTACTGCTCTGGACCTTACTTCTTGCCCACACTGTCTTAGGCCCCTTTTACCAACCGAGAATTCTTGAATCTTGAACTTGAACTTGGATTTCGGGATTTTCCAGGAGTGACAGGAGTGACAGGAGTGATGTAAGTGATATGATGTATATAATAAATTAATATGCATTTTTTTTTGTTGTCATTTGCATATTCACATATTTGGGGTTACACATGATGTGTCAGCATCAAACTCAGAGTCGAGCAGTCCAACTCAAGCTCAACATCTGGGTGCTTGCAGCCCCATTTTCACCAGAGCTGCACATACAAAATTTGCACAAAGATGTGCACCCACACATTGGTGACACATATTCTGCCTTAATGACATGCTTGCAATACCCCACTTGGAAGGAGTGGAAGGAAGGGTTAGAAAAAATATTTTACATATCACATGTAAACCCAGCAAATCACACCAGAAAATAACTCATATTTGAAATGGACTCATATTAGTTTATTGTGTCACTTACATCACACCTGTCATTCCTGTCACTCCCTGAAAATCCCGAAATCCAAGTTCAAGTTCAAGATTCAAGAATTCTCAGTTGGTAAAAGGGGCCTTAGACATCTATCAACTTGTCTTTGAACTTATCCCTCACTCTTGAACTGGATTGTTCAACAGTGAGTCTTGACACTGCCCAAGTTTGAATTCCAATGGTGAAGATCAACATACAAGCTCATCATTCTCCCTCAATATATAACTCCCTTATTCAAAAGCTTCTGTTAATCAGAACAACACCCTACTCCCTTGGTCCCTGCAGCCAAAGGATCAACACATGCACATGTTTATCACGCATCAGGGGTACTGATTTATTTTCATTAATGCTAAGATCTGATTGATCTTATCGCTGACTCTTAGTGAAAGAGTTGCTTGATATAGTTCAAGCACTAGACTTCGATCCCTTTGATATTATCTCAGGAAGAATAGGTGTAAGAGAAGAGAAGGGCCTCTTTCACTTAGAGTTCTTCTAATAACTGTATAGAGTATTTGACAAGATGGATGTTTCTTGTTTGATAGAGTAAGTCGAGCATAAGGCTCAACTTCTCGGTACCACAGACTATTTATATGATATCTCCACAACTACTGATCCAATTCATACAAAACTTGGGGTGCACATAGCTGAGAATCAGTAGTATCCAAATACGTAGAGCACAATTCGAGATATCAGAAATGACTCACACATGAGTCATTCTTTCCTAGTATCTGTCATCAATCAGCAAGTAGTGAGTAAGCCATTACTGATCAATCAGTAAGTGGATCAATAAGCGATCACTAAGACAGATGAATAAACACATATGAGTAAACCAAAATGAGTCAGCAGAGCACAGGCAAGGATGAGAACGAGGAGACACAAGAATCCTAACAATTAATCTGGCAACAACAGCTCTATTAGCCTGGATTGGCAATTTGCAATTACCTAACTTTACACATGGCACCCTTGCATATGTTTATGTTCCCTCCTTGATCTCAATCACTTGCTTGGTAATCTCACTTACTGGCCATTACCCCACATCATGAATAATTATTGTGCATCACATTACTGACCTATGATAGCCCTCCATCAACACCACTTGCATTTGGGACACTGAAGAAAAGTTTCTATTGAGGCACACTCTTGAAATATACATTCAGAAAGGTCACATTGGCAGTAACAAAAATGACATCAAATTGTTTAATTGCAAGCTCAAGTGGGAGGAACACAAATGCACATATGGTGGCATTGGATCAAATGTCAGCACTCATATTCATTTGGTAGCCCACTTGGGCACATCCCTACAACACACATCCAATGTTCCCACAGTTGCAAACATCAAACAATGCAAGGATCACACTCCAAATATCACTATTTCATCATATCAAATCTCCATTTCATTTTTACTTTAATTAAGGCATTATCTGATGCTTAGTCAGCTGTTGCATTGACAATTCTAGCCTTTGGTGCTCTGATGGACCTTTCCCAACATGATTCAGGTATGGATCTTCAATGAAGATGGTCATCAGGCTGGGACCTCCACCTCCCTTAGCATAGTCAATCCAGTAAAGATAGACAACACTACGTCTGAAATACAATGCTATTATTGCAACAAACTTGGGCACACAGTCTGGACTACCAGAAGAGGAGGAGTACATGACAAAAGACAGAAGGACAGGCACTGACAGGAACATCAGCACATACATAGGGGCAATACTGCTGCTATCGCCAAGGTATTGGACATTCAATGAAGATGAGATTCAGGTTTCCTGTTTTTGCTGTGGCTAGATTTTGATTGACTCTGGAGCTACCCATTACATTAGTCCATTCTGGACTCCCAACTTCATTTATTGTGCTCCAGCCTCCAGATGTGTTACTCTGGGAGGTCTTGCAGTCATCAGACAGATATGGACTGGATTAGTATCCATCCTGCTGGTGGGAAAGAGTTGGAGATATTCTACTAACCCTCATAGACATCATACATGTACTGAAGGCTGATGCACATGACTACTCTTATGTGTTGTGTTATGGAATGACAAACCCATGCTTCTAGAAACTATTGGTCAAGGAGAACCTGCTTACAGAGAGAAACTCATCACCCTACCCATTGTCTCTGCCCCCCACCCTTCTGTCACTGCTTCTGACCTCCACCACCTGGTCAAGGACTACCCCTTCCACTTCAATGTCACCCAGTCACTCAAAAACCTCCATGACCCTGGAACCCTTGCCAACATCTTCTGCCTTCACAACAGCTCCTTGCAACCGAAAGTCCTAGAAGCCAAGCATGCTGCCATCCAAGGGGGCATGAACATACTCCAACAACAACTCACCAACCAGCTCCATGAAATCCAGTCTTACACCAAGGAGTTGGCTACCATTTGCAGCCACCTTCATGCCAACAATACATCATCCAAGTATGCCACCAACTTGACACCATGGCAACTGATGGGGGTCTTACCTGTAGGACCAGTCCCTACTATTCCTTGGTAGGAAGTTATGACAACATTGAGATCCTGAAGCAGCTGTCCACCCTTTCCTCCCCCACTTCACCCATTCACCCCCCCCCTCTCCTTGACTCCTCCACTTGAGTACTTCCCCTGAGTTGTTGACCAATTGCAGAACAATGCTTCCATGGGGTCCCCTTCCCACTTCCCACAGATGTTTTCTAATGATGCTGGCACTCTTAACACCCCCCTCACCCCCACACATATGACCAAAGCACAATGCCATCAACTTCAGAAACATCAACATGTCTGCAAACATTGTGGGACTAAGCGTCACTGGAACAAGGACTGTAATAGGCCCCACACCTATTGCGATGGTCAAACAGACCGCATTCTAAGGAGGACCTGTCATAAACCATTCTCTGGAGAGGGCCCTTGAAGGACCCTTCCTTATAGGAGGAAACCCAGCCTCTATGGTGTCACCCTGTTCACACGAGCAAAAGGGGTGAGTAGAGGTGTCCACAATATCGCGCATGCATTGTCGCATGAGCAATTCTCAGCACAATCGACATACAACAAGCCCCACTTAAGGGCAACCCTTCTAGCAATAAAGGACAGTATTAGGGCCTTCCTAGGGGCCCATTAGAACGACTCTAGGTGCTCTACAATAGGCACTAACCTAGTATCAAAGGCCCTACAACGTGTTATTAGACCAACTCTAATAACTATAGAACGAACTATAAGGCAATACTAAGGACCTTAATAGAAGTATTAGGGTCGACTCTAAGGACCCTAATAGAACTATATAAGGGGCCTTATAGGCAACTCTATTCCTTGAACCAAACTACAAGTCCTCAAATGACTGGCCCTAAACTAACTGACAGCAAATGAATCAGGTGCTTTGCACGTGTACTAAAGCAGTGAACATGCGGACAGTAAAGGCTCTTACTCATCAAGAGAAGCCTTCTTACTCAGCAGCTTACTGAGCATGACTGAGCATGCACAGTAAGTGTACTCCAACTTCTTACTCATCCATCTATTGTGCTTGATAACAAGGTTATGACTTGTTCCCTATTAGGCAGTTCTCTTGTAGTATACAAGTGGTCAATAAAGTAGCGGACAGTCTTCAGACTATCCATTTTTTTACAACACTCTCTATCCCTGTGATACTCCTTTAAGGACCATCCCCTTGTGACCATTCTGGCCTCTTTCCTGTGTACTGTAAGGTGAGCCATATCGCTGGCCTCGGAACCACGTGTGGACCGTGCGTGATGCATGACACTCAGCCTCCTCCCACACCTTGCCTCCTTTCTCGCATCGCATTGCCCAGTCCTCGCCACTGTCCATGTGTGCACACCATGCCTTGGCACACGTGATGCGTTTGTGTCTCATGCCTTTCACCATGGCCTCGACCATCTCAACCAGTCTCGATTCTCTTTCATGCCTATCTCCCTTTCATGCCTTTCATCCTTAGTACTTCTCTCCTGTATATAAAAAACCTAGCTACTCTGTAGGAGAAAAAGGAAGAAGAAGAATACAGTCTTCTTGAGTTCCCCTTACCTTCAGTCAGAAACTTCCGTGCACGAGTGATCTTGCTCTCCTCTCCTCTCCTTCTCTTCTCCCTTCCTCCTCCTTACATTCCTCTTGCTCTTGGGTCAAGACAACTGTCTTGGATCGCCATCCAGCCCCATGAACTCTGTGCACCCTGGTTTGGCTTGCTTCAGTACCTGCTCGACTCTACCAGTAAACATACCTCTTTGGTACTTGGTACTGCTTTGGACTCTACTTCTTTCCCATTGTTACTGAGTTGTTTGGGGTCCGGAAGATGCCAGAACACCTGAGCTATGGACTGCACCATTTGCATCATGCGTGCATCAGATCTTGATCATTTATGTTCGTTGATATCGCGTTCGGAACGCGTTGATCGTATCTTTCTGAAGATGTATTGAAGAAGCAATGAGTAGCATTGCTTCTGTTCCAGATGTTCCAGTACTGCCACATACATTGCTTCCTTGATTAGGAAAGTACTTATGACACTGAGGTTGCTACTAGGGAAGCACTTAATGCTTCCAGCACCGAGATTGTTTACATAGAAACAACCTCACTTCTATGAGCCGCCTCTTGCTTCTATAGCACCAACCAGTACTACAGTAGCAGGAACCTTATCCCTGTAGGGCTATATAAAGCCCCCAGTCTGTAGCAGTTGAGCCCTAAGCTCGACTTAGTTTGCCAATCCCAAACAGTTGACTCCTACCCCGTCTGCAGAGCTGCTCTCATCTTGTTGCCATACTCCAGAAGGATCTAACACTCCTTCCCCTCCACGAGTATTGCTTGCTTGACTCAAGCATATCTGCATTGGTAGGACGTGTTCATAGATGCGACCATTGATCTTATTTAAGGCACTTTGGAGCCTTAACATAAGTCGAGCTTCTATCACAGACATCGCTGTGAAAGCGAACCAGAAATAGGCAGGAAGCCTTAGGACTAGGATCTAGTCATCATACGGTCAGCAACCTATGCTGAAGTAGTCAAGGGAGAGAATCTATACAGACCTCTCCATGACAAGAAGAAGGTGTACTATGTGACTCTCAACAAGCAGCATGGTTGGACACACACACACTTCTGTAAAGACCCCTACTGTCATTGGCATAGACAGTGGTAAGCGGGCACACAAGTCCTGACTCCCTAGGAAAGGCAGTGGCAAGCAGACAAACTGGAGATCAAAGGTGAACATAGCATACACATAAAGTTCAACCAGAAATCGAAGCAAGGAACCAATTTGGTTGGTTCAAAGCTAGAGAGAGGGACAATCTACCCTCAGGAATCAAAGGGACTGCCATCTGGTGTTGGGCAGACCAGGAAGGACCTAACAGATATGAGGTCTGATACAAAGGAAGCTACCTTCCTTGCAAATACATCAATGATCAGTGGTACTTTGTTGATTACCACAAAGGACATCCCTATGCAGAAGAGGACGAAGACATTGACAAATATAAGGTTCTAGGTCTAGGAATCAAGACAGATCCTTATACTACTCATTGGGAACCCAGAAGCCCAGTAGTAGACGACCCAGCTCCATTGATACAAAAGTCATCAAGTGGAGAAACAGAGAAGTCGGACCCTTTGACTACAGATCAGAAAGCAGAAGCACCAGAAGTATTGGAGCTAGCTGAAAGACTAGAGCAGACAGTACACATCTCGCCCATTGAACCAACAATTGTTGAAGAACCAGAAGAATCAGTTGAAATGGCTACCATTGTAGCAATGCAGACAGCCACCATTGCCACCCAGACAGCAGGTGTAACAAACCCTGGAGGCAGTCCACCTGGTGCAGGAGGACCACCTGGAGGTGGAGGAGTCCCCTTTGGACCTGCAGGTCCACCAGTACCAGGAGGAGGCCCACCTGGAGGAGGCCCTCCAGGAGGGGGACCACCTGCAGCACCTCCTGTAGGACCAGGGGTGAACCTGGTGCCTCAGCCAGCACCAGGCCCCCATGGAGGCAATGGATCTCTGAAAGGAGACCCTCCCGAAGTCTTCAAAGGAGACAGGAAGAAGACAAAGTATTTCGTCCAGGATTTCAATCTATGGAATCTGCTTAACAGTGACAACCCAACCATGACTATTCCAATGAAGCGAGTAGCCCTAGCTCTCACCTACATCAAAGGAGAGAAGTTGCATGAATGGGTGGTCAACCAAATGAACCTGGTAGAAGCAAAAAGAAATGGGGACCCACCGTCTCCCTATGCACCGGTGCAGCTGGATCCAACTGACATGCTCTTTTGGACCGAATTTGTGGATGACTTCTTCAGAGAATTCAAAGACACCACAGAGCCTGAAGATGCTTTCATGGAGCTACAACAATTGTCCATGTCTAAAGCAGCATCGCTGGATGATTATACCAGCAAATTCCTTGTTCTGCTCAGTAAAGCAGGATGGGACCAGAATTCACCAGGAGTAGTCAAAGCCTATAAGGCTGGACTAATCACCTGGCTGGTGCGACAAATCTACAATCGACCAGTCAGAGACATACATGCCATCAATGATCTGCAAGCATGGATCAATGCTGCTAGGGAAGAACAGGCCAGAGACCAGCTTATGAAAGCCAATATTGGATCTGGAGGTGGATCATTGACCACCAGGGAGAACTGCATGAAATCCCTACAGGCTGGGAAAAGGCGAAACCAAAGAGACCCAAATGCTATGGAAGTGGACCCGGTATCCACTGATGCAGCAAGGACCAAGCGATGTCCTCCTCTGACAGAGGAAAAGAAGAAACTGCTAGCAGAAGGGAAATGCTTCATCTGCAAGAAAGCAGGGCATATCAGCCAGAACTGTCCTGACAAGGACAGAGTCAAAAAGAAATCAAGTAACCCAAGGGACAAAGGAAAAGCTTGAGCTCTGGAAACAGAAAAGGAGGACGATTCAGGGGACAGTGGAAATGAAAGCACTGTCTCTGGGCAATCCACATCTCCTCTTCCTACCTATAACAAGAGCTCCTCCTCTGCATCCATAAAGAAGATGTCCACCGAACAGAAGGAGGACTTATTGGAAGAACTGATGGAACAGGGTTTTTAGGAACACCTAAGTCAACAGCCTGGCTTAGGAAGAATAGTGTGTTGCAAGTGTACATTAGAAGACTGAATGCTATGAATATTCCATTCACTTTCATCACTGCACACATGACGGCTGAGGAATCTGCTCTACTGGACAGTGGAGCAACAGAGAACTTCATCGATCACTCAGCTTGGAAAAGACTGAAGATTGGGAAACAAGAACTACATGAACCCATGGTAGTACGAAACGTCAATGGAACCCAGAATAAGCAAGGGGAACTCACTCATTACTGCTGGCTTCGCGTCCGATATAAGGAGAAGGAGAGCTTGCAAAAGTTCTATATCACAGATTTAGGAATGGATCGGGTCATCCTGGGATATCCCTTCCTATATGAGTTCAACCCCACCATCAACTGGAAGAAAGGACAGCTGATGGAAGGAGTGGTACAGATTGAGACTGCTTGATACAAGTACCTGGATCTCTATGTTGCAAATATCCAAAAGCAAGCAAGAGATGAAAACTGACAATTAAAGAAAGGGGAAGCCATTTACCTACAAAAGACAACTATTGCTCAGAAGTGGGCCCAGCAGTCAAATGAACCACAGGAAGGAGAGGATCCCCTTGCCAATGTTCCAAAGCAATTCCACCGCTTTGCAGATGTCTTCTCAGAAGAGAAGTCCCAGAGGTTCCCACCACCAAGGGAACCAGATATGCAGATAGAGCTGTTACCTGATGCACCAAAAGAGCTAAACTGCAAAGTGTACCCCCTAACACAAGATGAACAAGAATACCTCAAGAAATTCCTAGCTGATGAAGTAGAAAAGCGATACATCACTCCAGGTCCATCCAGCTACACATCTCCAGTGTTCTTCATTGGCAAGAAGGACAGCAAGGAGAAGAGGATCATTGTAGACTATTGACGACCAAATCAGTGGACCAGATGAGACAATGAACCTTTACCACATCTGGAACAAGAGGTGGAAAGACTTCGAGGGAAAAAGGTGTTCTCCAAGTTCTATATATGATGGGGATACAATAATGTGCGACTGGCAGAAGGAGATCACTGGAAGGCAGCCTTCAAGATGCCATATGGAACCTATCTGCCCAACGTCATGTATTTCGGGCTCAAGAATGTGCCAGCCTTCTTTACTAGGCTGATGAGAAGAGACTTTGGTGACTGGCTGGACCGATGGGCAGAATACACTGTCAACTATCTGGATGACTTTGGAATTGCCATGGGGGACAGTCCTGAACAACTAGAGATCCACGAGCAATGCATCAGCAAACTACTCATGCTGATGCAGAAGAAGTCATACTTCCTGAAACCCAAGAAGTGTCAAGACATGTACTGCTGATCACTAAGGACTCAGGAGCAGGTGGGCAAGGGTCGGAACAGATGATACGTGGCGAAGGCGGCGTTGAACAAGAGGACGAGCCAAACGACGAGGAGGTACCAGATGGGGACTGGTAGGTGTTGCAAGAGACAAAGGCGGAGGCTGGAGGCCAGTGTAGCGAGAGGACTTTAAACAAGGCGGTCGTTGAAGAGTACCTTGGAAGCGAGGGGAATCTTTAGACTGAGCGGTCGTGGGGGAGTACCCAGGAAGATGAGAGTATCACAAATGGACAGTCTGACGACTGCCATGCTTCATTGGGGCTTATATACAGTGTACAGGGTCGATTACAAAGAACTGGGACTATTCTAGACTCTTTGGTACCATCCAATAGGACTACAGAGGCATAAACTTGCTTGTGTCAAGTTTCAGGCTTACTGAGCGCATTACTGATCATTGTGGAGCGATGACATCATTATGATGTCACTGTGGAGCGCTTAGTGAGGCTATGAGGTCACTGTGGAGTCGCTCAGTCAGCCATGATGTCATTGGAGCCTTGATGATGTCAGATGATTTATGCAATGGTTTCTAAGAGTTTGTGCTGCTGTTTCAGGTCCTTGGTGGCTGGGTGGCCATGTGGCTGCCACGCGATGATTACCCGATTAGGAAATGGGTGCCTGGTCGTGTTATAGTGCCCTTGCAATAGCGATATCTTGTACCGCAGGAGGGATAGCCCAGAGAATGGAAGGGAGTCGGCAATGCAAAGTGAGAGAGGTCTCTCTTGAGTGAAATAGGATAATCTACGGCCAGGACCTGGCCTTGGTTCGTAACAAGAAGTGCCAGTTCATGGTGTGGAAACTAACCATGCTGGGGTGGGACATAGACAAAGGGAAGATGAAGATTGAGGCCTCTAAGGTCCGAGGAATCATGGACTGGCCTAGGGAAATCAAGGATGTACACAAAGTACACAAAGTCATGGGAGTCCTCAGTTTCAATAGGGTTTTCATTTTGAGGATTCAGTCAGATTTCTTGACCCATTATTGCCTTGACAAAGAAAGGGGTGCCATTTGAATGGAACCAAGAATGCAAAGATGCTCTGGAACAACTTATCCAGATAGTATCTTCTGACCCCGTCCTGCTCCATCCTGATGAGGAGCGACCCTTTGAACTGGAAGTAGACACGTCAAATTATGCTATTGGAGCAGTACTATTCCAGAAGGATGAACAAGGAAAGAGGAGGCCAATAGGTTACTTCTCCGCAGCCTTGAAACAAGGAGAAAAGAACTACAACATATGGGACAAAGAGTTCTTAGCCATGGTGCGAGCCTTGAAGCACTGGAGACACCTGCTCATGGGAGCAAAGCATAAGGTGGTGGTCTATACAGACCATGTGAGCCTGTTGCATTACCGACACCCTCAACGAATAAACAGTCGAGTAGCAAGATACGTTACCTTCTTGGCGGACTTTGATTTAGAACTGAAACACCAGGCAGGGGCAAGGAATAAAGCAGATGCCCTGTCTAGGAGACCAGACCTTGACGATGGACAAGGGGATAAAGAAGAAGTGGTCACACTACCTGACCACCTTTTTATTCGAGTAATGCATACTACTGCATTGGAAGAACGGATAAAGAACCAACAAGGGGAAGAAAGACACCAATTAAAGTTACTTGATTGGGTACAGAGACACCGACTGGAGAAGTGACATAGCTTATGGTGGAAGAATGAAGCCTTGGTGGTTACAGGTGATGAAGGGACCCACAGGACGTTACTGGAACAGTATCATGACAGTCCCACAGCAGGACACCCAGGGAAGGCTAAAACATTACTGGGAATGATGCGATACTACTGGTGGCCCACCATGAGACGCTTTGTCAACCGATATGTGGAAGGATGCGCAATTTGCCAAAGTAACAAGTCAAACACTCATCCAAGTCGACCTCCCCTATATCCCATACCACCAGAAGAAGGGGCTACTCCCTTCTCAACTGTCAGCATGGACTTTGTGGTCAAATTGCCAAAGTCGAAAGGATATGACAGTATATTGACTGTCACTGACCATGATTGTACTAAGGGCATCATCCTGCTTCCTTGCAAGGAAGAGATGGATGCAGAAGAGCTAGCACAGCTCCACAAGGACAGAATATTCCCCTTTGTGGGAGTACCAAGCAAGATCATATCCAATCGAGACAAACTAATAAGTTCCAAGTTCATTAGGGAACTTTGCGACCAGCTGCATATCAAACAGAATATCAGCACTGCCTACCATCCCCAGACAGATGGACAATCTGTTGTAGTTTACCCCTTTCTTCGGTTCATCCATAATCCCTCTCCTTATTGTTCTCCTTTGTTATCCTTGTCTCCACAGTTACAGTTTCATCCCTTGATGGTGATCCCCTATTGTGTTTCACCTGTTATGTTTCATCTATTGTGTTTCACTTATTGTGTTTCACCTATTGTCGAGTTACTTTTGCTATTGGTCTACCTTTATCTATTGTTCTGCTTATAGTACTGTACAGCCTCGCTACATACAGTATTTAAGTGCCTGTAGAAGCTGGGGAATACCCCAAGCTTAGCTTTGTCCCATTTCCTGTCACATCCCTTTGCCCTGTAAAAACTGTTTCTCAAATCACAGCTTGCATTGTGCTGGCTTACACCTTGCTTGTCTTGAACACACCTCAGGGAATCTTTGTGTTCCTTTTCCTCCTCTGCTTCTCTCTCATCGTCCTCCTCTTCTGTGAAACCAGAAGATCGGCTCTGTCTGTGGACTGAGTCATTGTCTAACTCAGCCTTGAGACACTAAACCTTTGATCCGGTCTCTCTGAGCCGGCCCCCACTAAACCTTTGAACCAAGTCACAGGGACTTGGCCCCATTGAACCCTGAGCTAACGCTCTTACGGCTGCGACACCGTAACACAAGCTAAGCTTCTCTACTCCATTCTGGAGATCAACCTTGAACTACCATCGAACCGTTGGGTCTGCGTCCAACCCAGACCATCCCCAGACCTCCCCGAACACGTTGTAGGAGCTGCCACTTGGGACAGCTTTCATACCTTCCTCTGCTACATCACCACCAAAAACAACAAAGAACTACCAGTCGAATTCATCAACAATCATTGGTTCGAACTACGACTTAGAAGAGGACAACTCTACACTCACCTAGACCTAGAACTCGTCAGAAACAGCCTTGGATTAGGCTACTGGAGGGAAAACGACCCTCGCTACGAACCACCGTCAGAATCAGAAGCCTCCTCTACAGAAGGCAACCCCCCTGAACCAGAAAACGCTGTTGAAACTCAGACACCCTTTGAATCCCCAGCATTAGAGCCAGAGGACCCTCTTGGAAACCAGGAACCCATTGAAGACCTAGAACTTGAACCACAGAACCCCCCAGAAATCATTATGGCAGCTCAACCCCAAATTGCTGTACAACCACCCCAAGCCGCTGTCCAGGCTCCTCAGATGGCCGCTCAGCCCCCCCCAGTCGTTGTTCCCCCCCCTCAAGCAGCTGCCCCTGCACCACAAGGCACTAATGGATCCCTTAGCGGTGAAGAACCCACAGCTTTCACTGGGGAAAGAAACAAAACAAAAAGATTCATCATGGAATTTAACCTATTCTGGGGTCTCAATGATGATAAAGCAGTAATGCTTTCCCCTTTTAAACGAACAATGTTGGCCCTCTCCTATATTCAGGGAGAAAAAGTCGAGGAATGGGTCAACTCACAGGCAACTGCACTCAGGGAAAAAATAAGCAGGACCCAAAACCCCATTAACAGGATGGATGAAGTCTTATGGAACGACTTTGTCACAGACTTCACATTTAAGTTCACCAACACTGTGGAGAAAGAAGATGCCCAAGCAGCCCTTGCCAAACATACAATGAAGGAATCCCTTGACGATTACATCTCCACTTTCGAACAGCTTCTAAACAAAACAGGATGGCCAGAAACGGACGTTATCGCCATTGAAAGCTTCAAAAATGGCTTAAAAATCGGGCTCTATCGCGCAATTCTAAACAGAGATGTCTGGCCTACCACTCTTCAGGAATGGAAGGAAGAAGCCAGAAGACAACACCGACGCTTCATCACCATCAGGGAAAAAATTAAGGGGAAAACTACACACCCCCCCCTCAGAACATAGGTCTCATCACTCCAATCGAATGCAAGTGGACGCTGCCAAGTCCAACTTCAAGAAACTCACTGAAGAAGAAAGGAAACAATTGGCAAATGAAGGACATTGCTTCTGCTGCCAAGAGAAAGGCCACCTCAGCCAGGAGTGTCCCAAGAACACTGCCCCCACTACCTCCAAGGCACGTACCACTGAACCAACCCCTGAACCACCAAAAGAGGAAGAAGCCACCACTATGGTGGCCCATATGAAAACATTGCCAGCGGAGGATAGAGCCAAACTTTGGGACCTCATCCTCAGAGAGGATTTTCTCTAGGCCAAGGTATAACAGTCGGTACTAAGGCCCAAATAGATACCATTGTCCAACATAAAGAAAACTCAATGAAAGTTCCCTTTATGATCACAACAAATGGAAAGACTGGCCAAGCACTCCTAGACAGTGGAGCAACAGAGAACTTCATTAGTCAAGGAATTGTAGAAAAATTACAAATCCCACTTCGAACTCTCAGAACCCCCAGACCCATCATCAATGTAGATGGCACCAGTAACCAAGGAGGAGCACTAACCCATTATGCTCATATGGCCGTACGTCATGGCCCCACCACATGACTTCTCACATTTTACGTCACAAACCTGGGAGAAGATAGAATGATCCTCGGTTACCCTTTCCTAAAAGCGTTAAACCCCCTTGTCAACTGGAGCACCAGTCGCCTAAAAAATCATCTAGGGGTCCTTCTCACTCCTGTCTCCCTAACTAAATCACCAAGAATATGGGTTGCACAAATCAGAACAACTGTCATTCCCCCTGAATATCTACGACATCAAAGGGTCTTTTCAGAAGAAGCAGCCAAACGACTCCCACCCAGTCGAGGAGAACTCAACTTTAGAATCACCCTGAAGCCCGACACCCCCAAGTTCCTTGATTGCCGAACCTACCCGCTCCCCCAGAATGAGAAACAAGAGTTATCAAGACAAATACAAGAAGACCTGGCTAAGTGTTTTATCAAAGATGGCGTATCCCCGGTCTTCTTCGTTCAAAAAAAGGATGGCACCGCCCCACGAATGGTAGTCGACTACCAAAAACTCAATAACGCCACAGTCCCCGACTACCATGCCTTACCCAACATGGAAGAACAATTGCAACCGACTAAGGGGCAAGTCCACCTTCAGTAAATTCGACGTCTGAGCTGGCTACAATAACATCCTGATCCACCCCGAAGACCGACACAAAGGCGCCTTTAAAACTCAATTTGGCACCTTCATCCCCATGGTGATGGGTTTCGGCTTTACTAATGCCCCAGCTGCCTTCCAACGAGCAATGAACCATACCCTCAGACCCTGGCTTCTAAAATACCCAGAAAATACCTGCAACTACCTAGATGATGTGGCAATAGCCACAGGTGTGGGAGAAGAGCTCCTTCATCAACAAATCACACATGAGTTCCTTGACCTACTCGAAAGAGACTCCTATTTCCTGAAGGCATCAAAGTGCGCTTTTGAACAACATGAAATTGATTTCTTGGGTTTCTGGATCAACCAAGGGACCCTCAAAATTGACCCAGTCAAAATGAACGGTCTCAAAAACTGGCCGAGACCCCCCAACAATCTGAAACAGGTACAACAAATCATGGGCGCCCTCAATTACCAACGACCATTTATCCGAGACTTTGCAAAAATAGCTCGCCCCATTTTCTCCACGATCAAGAAAGGAACACCCTTCCTCTGGACCCCAGAAGCGACCACAGCCCTAGAAACCCTGATATCGGCAGTCTGCGATGACCCTGAACTATACACTGCCAACCCTGATCTCCCATATGAATTAGAGACTGATGCTTCACAATTTGCCACTGGAGCAATCCTCTTCCAAAAGGACCAGAGAGGAAAAAGAAAAATGATCGGAAACATGTCACATGCCTTCAATGAAGCAGAAAGGAACTACCCAGTTTGGGATAGGGAGTTCCTGGCCCTGATCCTCGCACTCCAACACTGGCGATACCTATTAGTCGGGACTAAACACCCCATCAAGATTTTTACAGACCATGCTAACCTGGCCCACTACCGACTCCCCCACAAGATCAACCGAAGAATTGCCGGATACATCTCAACTCTTGCGGATTATCACTTCGAAATCCACCACAAACCTGGAATCTCCAATCACGCAGACGCTCTCTCACGACGACCTGACCACAATGATGGGTCGGAAGATAACTGGAACATCACGGCGCTACCGGACAAACTTTTCATTCGCACGCTTCACACCGAGGACCTCTATGAGCAGGTATTATTGCCGTTTTCAGCGCACTTGGCGGAGCTTGAATTCCACCCAAATCGGCACAGAAACCCCCTCAAACATGCGGGATGAATATCTCCCTCAAAACAGCTTCAATTCATATGAACTTCATTGTCCCTGAATCGCTTGAATGAGGGCTAGGCAGCCCCATTGTTTTCATGAGATTTGAGTGAGAATTGGTGGAGCTGGACTCAAGCCACCTCCACATGTGTATTAGATGAATTACAACTCAAAATCATGGTCTATATCTATTATTTTTCCCTCATGTTGTACCCATGGGCTGTCTTGAGGCAGCCCCATAGTGTTTTTGACTCAAGTGTTGTGGTGTGCAACATTATTTCCAGTGTGATTGGAGTTGCGGCCAGCCACTCATCACCCCTCTCACCTCTCGATTCTGACCATCCTTCTTGTTTTTCACAGACAGAGAGGAGTGGGTTGCAAAGAGGGGTCCTATTCTGAACTCTTTCTACTACAGAGTAGCTAGGGTGTTTTTATATACCGGAGTCGTCTCCATTGCAGGTGGTGGCAGCAGGCGTGGACGAGGAGCGAAGGTGTAGGCGGTGAGCATGAGTTCGTAGATAGAGACGTAGGTGGCGAGGACTCGAGAAAGAGGATGCGTGGGGCGGCTTGCGCGGGGGTGGGATCTGTCGTCTTGCGGCGGCGGTGGTGGGGGTCGTCTCCACTGCAGGTGTCGGCAGCAGATGTGGGCGAGAGCGCGCGAATGGATGGGGAGGCGATGTGGGAGGCGGCATGCAGTGTGCTGTTGGCGTCGGCGACTGCTTCTCCTGTGGCAGCAGCGGCATGGCAGCGACTTCTGCTCCTGTTGTGGCATGTTGTGGCTAAGTTTGTGGCCGAGGCCTTCTTGGTCTTCTGGGGTGGTGCTGTTGGCGAGGGGTTGTGACGGTGCGGTGGTGCTGGTGTCGCACGAAACTACTAAAGTGGCGGCTGTGACTGAGAAGACTGAGGCTGAGACTGAGAAGGTGGCGGCGGACTGAGCTGGTGCGACGGTGGAGGCGGACGGGGCGGAGGCGACGACTGAGGGCAACGCAGGGGCGGTGGTGGCTGTGGCTGACAAGGGCGTGGCGGCGGTGGCTTGTGAGATGGTGGTGGAGGCGGCGGCGTGTGGCGCTAAGACATTGGTGGCTGAGGCTGAGGCTACGGCGGCAGCTGACAAGACTAAGGCGGCTGGCAAGGCTAAGAGCGCGGTGGCAGCGGTTGACTGATCTGAAGCTGGGGCGACGGAGACAGCTGGCAAAACTAGGGGCACGGTGGTGGCGGCTGAGACTGAGAAGGCTGAGGCTGAGGGCAGGGTGGAGATGGCGGCGGCTGGCGATGCTGGTGCTATGACGGACTGGGCTGAACTGACAAGTACGGGCGAGGCTAAGACGGAGACTGATGTGAAGTCAGCGGCTGGCACGACTGAGGCTACTGTGGCGACGGACGAGGCGATGGACAAGACATGCGTAAAGAGTCGTGTGGCTTATTCATCAACCATCCACCTGTCCACTCCTACTCCAGGACGACGACAGGGCATCCTTCCCTTCCCAGAGCTGCTCACCATACCTTGCTCTACCCCTCCATTTCAACCCCCTAAACCCTCATGCGCTCGAAGCAACATGCTTCAAAACGCCGGCCTGCACCAACACGTACTACTGGCCAAAGGAAGGCTGCCCAAAAAAAAACTGGTGGAAATGAAAGTGACAGCTCAGGCATTCCCACTCAACCAAAGCGATCACAACCACGAGCTCAGGCTTCCAAGACATCCCTTCCTGCTATTGATGAGGATGGGGAGGAAGAGTCCTATGCCTATGTAAATGCAGAAGCCTGGGAACTTACTACAGCACAAACGCACGGACCACAAGACATGCAAAATTGTCGTAAAGGCGCATGGCCTCGATGTCGACTCACCCACACAGCTATATGGCTGGCCGCAAATCGCTTACAAGAGTACATATGTGTGTATTCCTTTCGTGCCATCTCCTCTTCGTCCTCACATCATCTTCATTGTCACCGCCAGCATGCCACCCTCGCCCCCATCAACTGCCGCATGCCCTCGCCCTCAATGCCCCTGCCTTCACCATGCACCGACGAGTCCCAATGCACAGCCGAAGAGCCCCGTACCACACCGCCGTCTTCATTGCCATCAGATGGTGTTGCTACTGTACATTTCGGTATGCTTTTCTCCCCTTTTTTACTAGACTCTCATTTTGTTAGTCAGAGATCTGCATGCCGCCTATGCGTCCATTTCCCAGCCTGCCACCGTCTTCCCTCTCCCTTTCTACTTCTACGCCCCCTCGCTCCTCTACCTCGCATCTGCCATCAAAGTTCTCCAATCGTCCCACCCGCAATCGCATTTGGCAGCGCCATCAGCGCCCAAGCAACCACCCACCAGCACTCTCCCTATCCCCCCTCCAGCCTCTCCTTTGCATCGTCTCCCCCTCCTCGCATCGTGACTCGACCACACCCCTCGTCACCACACCTGGCCTCGGCCATCCTTCACAAATTGCCACACACCACTACCACAGCCGCTGGAGACCACAACTCGATACCTTGCGTCGTCCAGCTTTGGTCCCCTTCTCATGTCTAGATTTCCTTTCATATGCCTGTCTTTTGTGCTTTTCCTGTCCCTTAGCCTTAGTTCTAACCTGTATCTGCTACCATCTTGAATAAAGTTGCCCTGTTGTTCCCTTATCATCTGTGTGAACCTGAGTGCAGTCGAATGAACAAACGCGTTCTCGCGTTCCCACTAGGTGCTCCTCCTCTTTGGAGCTTCAGTCTTATGAAGTCATTCTGCATTCTTGGACACACTTCACCGCCCCATGGGCTCAGGTGTGCACTTCCTGGGGGGGCTCCTTCCCAGCACACGACCGTGCTACTGTCACACGATATGAGGGAAACGACATTGCACACCACAATGCTTGAGTCAAAAACACTATGGGGCTGCCTCAAGACAGCCCATGGGTACAACATGAGGGAAAAATAATAGATATAGACCATGATTTTGAGTTGTAATTCATCTAATACACATGTGGAGGTGGCTTGAGTCCAGCTCCACCAATTCTCACTCAAATCTCATGAAAACAATGGGGCTGCCTAGCCCTCATTCAAGCGATTCAGGGACAATGAAGTTCATGTGAATTGAAGCTGTTTTGAGGGAGATCTTTGCCCCGCACATTTGAGAGGGTTATCTGTGCCGATTTGGGTGGAATTCAAACTCCACCAAGTGCGCTGAAAATGGCAATAACCGAACAAAGAAAATGAAGGTCAGATCTCCTCATGTGGAAAGTCAAACACGGTCTCCAAGAGGAAGAAGAGGCACTATTCAAAGACGGAAAGTTGGTGGTACCATATCAAGACCCCCTCTTACAGAACATTTTACATACCTACCACAACAGTATCCTTGGTGGACACATGGGAAATGCCCGAACCCTATATTCAATTCAAGAATCCTTCTGGTGGCCAAAAATGGCCTATTTCATCAGGGACTACATTTGAGGCTGTGCCATCTGTCAAGCCAACAAGTCTTCCACACACCCAACTCACCCTCCAATTTACCTGATCCCCCCTGAGTTTCAGAAACCATTCCAAACCATAGCGATCAACTGGATCATCGACCTTCCGCTATCAGAGGAATACAACACCATTATGACCATCACCGACCACAACTCTACCAAAGCAGCAATATTCATACCATGTTGTAAAGACATGGGGACCCTGGCAATGGCTAAATTGTTCTTACGACATCCCTTCCCTTGGACCAGGGTCCCTTCTAAAATCATTTCCGATCGTGACCCTCGATTTACTTCCGACCTGTTCAGAGAAGTTTCTCAGATTCTAGGAATCAACCAGAACCTGAGCACCACCTATCACCCCCAAACTGACAGACAATCCGAATGAACCAATCAAACTCTAGAAATGTATCTCCGCATCTACACAGGAGAAAAACAAGAAGAGTGGGCGCATTGGCTCCCCATAGCTCAGTACCATTTCAATGCCCATAAGTCCACAACCACCAAGAAAACCCCGTATGAACTCCTCATGGGCTTCAACCCACAAGGACTTGGCACCCAACTCAAATCTAAATTTCCTGGAATCCAAGAATGACTCAAGGCATTGAAGGACATGAGGGAATCGGCACAAGAAGCAATGAAAAGAGTACAAAACAACTGGATCAAGGAAACCAAGTTCAAAGGTTTTGAAGAAGGACAGAAGGTTTGGCTGGAAGGCACTAACTTAAAAACTCCCCATCAGTTTCATAAGTTCTGCCCCAAATGATTCGGACCTTTTACTATCACCAAGCGGATCTCCCACGTCGCTTACCAGCTCCAATTACCCCCCCAATGGAACATCCATGACGTATTTCATGCCTCCCTCTTATCTCCAGTCACAGAAACAGCCAAACATGGACCAAACTTCCCCGAACCACCACCTGACCTTATCTCGGGAGAATACGAAGTTGAAAAGATCACTGCTCAATGTATTCATAGGGGCCGTCTCCAGTACAGGGTCCGATGGAAAGGGTATTCTGCAGCAGAAGACACATGGGAGCCCCTTTCAAACCTTAAAAACGCTCAGGATGCTATCACCGTGTTTCACCTACAACAACCCACCAAACTCCGTACCATGTCTTCCATTAACCTTGACCCTGCAGAATGGCATCACTCAGATGAAAGTCTAGATGGTCTAGAGGACCAGTTTTCAAATCTTACGATACAACAACGTACCCTACTCCCTCAAATTAACACTTTTAACCCCCCTTCCTATTCAGTTAACGATCCCACTATCCCCAACCATGGACACACGATCTTTATTGCCATTTTCAGCGCACTTGGTGGAGCTTGAATTCCACCCAAATCGGCGCAGAAACCCCCTCAAACATGCGGGATGAATATCTCCCTCAAAACAGCTTCAATTCATATGAACTTCATTGTCCCTGAATCGCTTGAATGAGGGCTAGGCAGCCCCATTGTTTTCATGAGATTTGAGTGAGAATTGGTGGAGCTGGACTCAAGCCACCTCCACATGTGTATTAGATGAATTACAACTCAAAATCATGGTCTATATCTATTATTTTTCCCTCATGTTGTACCCATGGGCTGTCTTGAGGCAGCCCCATAGTGTTTTTGACTCAAGTGTTGTGGTGTGCAACGTTATTTCCAGTGCAATTGGAGTCGTGGCCAGCCACTCATCACCCCTCTCGCCTCTCGATTCTGACCATCCTTCTTGTTTTTCACAGACAGAGAGGAGTGGGTTACAAAGAGGGGTCCTATTCTGAACTCTTTCTACTACAGAGTAGCTAGGGTGTTTTTATATACAGGAGTCGTCTCCATTGCAGGTGGTGGCAGCAGGTGTGGACGAGGAGCAAAGGCGTAGGCGGTGAGCATGAGTTCATAGATAGAGACATAGGTGGCGAGGACTCGAGAAAGAGGATGCATGGGGCGGCTTGCACGGGGGTGGGATCTGTCGTCTTGCGGCGGTGGTGGCGGGGTCGTCTCCACTGCAGGTGTCGGCAGCAGATGTGGGCGAGAGCACGCGATTGGATGGGGAGGCAATGTGGGAGGCGGCGTGCGGTGTGCTGTTGGCATCGGCGACTGCTTCTCCTGCAGTGGCGGCGGCGTGGTGGCGGCTTCTGCTCCTGTTGTGGCGTGTTGTGGCTAAGTTCATGGCCGAGGCCTTCTTGGTCTTCTGGGGTGGTACTGGTGGCGAGGGGTTGCGACGGTGCGGCGGTGCTGGTGTTGTGCGAAACTACTAAAGCGGTGGCTGTGACTGAGAAGACTGAGGCTGAGACTGAGAAGGTGGCGGCAGACTGAGCTGGTGCGACGGTGGAGGCGGACGGGGCGGAGGCGACGACTGAGGGCAACGCAGGGGCGAAGGCGGCTGTGGCTGACAAGGGCGTGGCGGTGGTGGCTTGTGAGACGGTGGTAGAGGCGGCAGCATGTGGCGCTAAGATGTCGGTGGCTGAGGCTGAGGCTATGGCGGCGGCTGACGAGACTAAGGCGGCTGGCAAGGCTAAGAGCACGGTGGTGGCGGTTGACTGATCTGAAGCTGGGGCGATGGAGACGGCTGGCAAAACTAGGGGCACAGTGGTGGCAGCTGAGACTGAGAAGGCTGAGGCTGAGGGCAGGGTGGAGATGGCGGCGGCTGGCGATGCTGGTGCTATGACGGACTGGGCTGAACTGATGAGTACGGGTGAGGCTAAGATGGAGACTGATGCGAAGTCAGCGGCTGGCACGACTGAGGCTACTGTGGCAACGGACGAGGCGACAGACGAGACAGTGCGTAAAGAGTCATGTGGCTTATTCATCAACCATCCACCTGTCCACTCCTACTCCAGGACGACGACAGGGCGTTCTTCCCTTCCCAGAGCTGCTCACCATACCATACCTTGCTCTACCCCTCCATTTCAACCCCCTAAACCCTCATGCGCTCGAAGCAACATGCTTCAAAACGCCGGCCTGCACCGACACATACTACTGGCCAAAGGAAGGCTGCCCAAAAAAAAAACTGGTGGAAATGAAAGTGACAGCTCAGGCACTCCCACTCGACCGAAGCGATCACAACCACGAGCTCAGGCTTCCAAGACATCCCTTCCTGCTATTGATGAGGATGGGGAGGAAGAGTCCTATGCCTATGTAAATGCAGAAGCCTGGGAACTCACTACAGCACAAATGCACGGACCACAAGACATGCAAAATTGTCGCAAAGGCGCATGGCCTCGATGTCGACTCACCCACACAGCTATATGGCTGGCCGAAAATCGCTTACAAGAGTACATATGTGCGTATTCCTTTCGTGCCATCTCCTCTTCGTCCTCACATCATCATCATCGTCGCCACCAGCACGCCACCCTTGCCCCCATCAACCGCCGCACGCCCTCACCCTCAACGCCCCCGCCTTCACCATGCACTGATGAGTCCCAACGCACAGCTGAAGAGCCCCGTACCACACTGCCGTCTTCGTTGCCATCAGACGGTGTTGCTACTGTACATTTTGGTATGCTTTTCTCCCCTTTTTTACTAGACTCTCATTTTGTTAGTCAGAGATCTGCACGCCACCTATGCATCCATTTCCCAGCCTGCCGCCATCTTCCCTCTCCCTTTCTACTTCTACGCACCCTCGCTCCTCTCCCTCGCATCTGCCATCCAAGTTCTCCAATCGTCCCACCCACAATCGCGTTCGGCAGCGCCATCAGCGCCCAAGCAACCACCCCCCAGCACTCTCCCTATCCCCCCTCCAGCCTCTCCTTTGCATCGTCTCCCCCTCCTCGCGTCGCGACTCGACCACACCCCTCATCACCACACCTGGCCTCGGCCATCCTTCACAAATTGCCACACGCCACTACCACAGCCGCTGGAGACCACGACTCGATACCTTGCATCATCCAGCTTCGGTCCCCTTCTCACGTCTAGATTTCCTTTCATATGACTGTCTTTTGTGCTTTTCCTGTCCCTTAGCCTTAGTTCTAACCTGTATCTGCTACCATCTTGAATAAAGTTGCCCTGTTGTTCCCTTATCATCTGTGTGAACCTGAGTGCAGTCGAATGAACAAACGCGTTCTCGCGTTCCCACTAGGTGCTCCTCCTCTTTGGAGCTTCAGTCTTATGAAGTCATTCTGCATTCTTGGACACACTTCACCGCCCCATGGGCTCAGGTGTGCACTTCCTGGGGGGGCTCCTTCCCAGCACACGACCGTGCTACTGTCACACGATATGAGGGAAACGACATTGCACACCACAATGCTTGAGTCAAAAACACTATGGGGCTGCCTCAAGACAGCCCATGGGTACAACATGAGGGAAAAATAATAGATATAGACCATAATGTTGAGTTGTAATTCATCTAATACACATGTGGAGGTGGCTTGAGTCCAGCTCCACCAATTCTCACTCAAATCTCATGAAAACAATGGGGCTGCTTAGCCCTCATTCAGGCGATTCAGGGACAATAAATTACATATGAATTGAAGCTGTTTTGAGGGAGATATTCATCCCACACGTTTGAGAGGGTTTTCTGCGCCGATCTGGGTGGAATTCAAACTCCGCCAAGTGCACTGAAAATGGCAATAACATAGCCGCCAGGGAACAACTGTTTTCTGGAATTCTTTCCCCTGGTGACTTCCGCAGCTTTCAACTTCTTATGATGGACCCCCGTTTTTCAGAGTTTCATTTGTCCATACGAAGAGCAGTGCTTACTGATTTGGTATGGAATCACATTACATGGTCAGCTTCTATAAATACTCCCACTCCTTCTGAGTGGTCAGCCTGGCATCATGAACATGCTACTTCCGCTTACAATACCCCCATGTCGTCTCCTACCTCGTCCCCCTTACCTGTTCTCACCCCCTCCCCCACCATTAAACAAGAACCCCTCTCACCCGAAGTCATCCAACACATCATCAACCAGCGCACCCTCATTGTCCCAGAAGAAACCGAACTCCAGGACCTCACCGCCACCCTCAACCCGCTCGCCATCCGCGAAGGAACCCCTTCACCCACCCCGACTGAAGCAGACCCCACTCACCCTGGCCCCCCTTGGTTTGTTTACGAACCTTACACACATGTTCCCCCTTTCTACATTCACATTAATGGACGAAAATGCCTTTTGCCATACTTACACGTCGCCCTATATAACGACGAACCCATGCTTCTAAGAACTATGGGACGAGGGGAACCCACATATGGGGAAAAGCTCATCGCCTGACCTGTGGTCTCTGCCCCCCATCCTTCCGTGACCACCTCTGATCTCCACCTCTTAATTGAGGACCATCCTTTTCACTTTGACGCCGCCCAAGCCCTTGAAAACCTTCATGACCCTGGTGCTCTTGCTGATGTCTACCGTCTCCGCACTGCCTCCTTTCAGTTAAAAGTCTTGGAGGGCAAGCGTGCCTCTATCCAAGTGGCCTTGAGCATCCTTCAAGGACAACTTGCTGATCGACTTCGCGAGATACAGGCCCACACCAAAGAAACCGCTGCCATCCGCAGTCGCCTTCGGGCCAACAATACTTCCGTCCGAGTTCGTCACCAGCTTGACAACCTGATGTCCGATGGGGGTCTCACCCGCGATACTGGACCTTACTACTCACTGGCAGGGAGCTACGACAAAATTGAGGAATCAAAAGAACCACCCACTTCTTCTCCTCCACTACCCACTCACCCTCCCCTCTCCCTGACCCCTCCCCTCAAATACCTCCCTTGTGTTGTTGACCAGTCTCAGAACGACGCCCCTATGGGCTCACCCTCCCACTTCCCTCAGATGTATTCCAATGATGCTAGTACTTCCCAACACCCCTCTTACCCCCGCACATATGACCAAGGCGCAGCGACACCAACTCCAAAAGTGACAACACGTCTGCAAACATTGCAGCACCAGAGGGCATTGGAACAAGGATTGCAACAGACCCCACACCAATTGTAGCAGACAGGTGGATTGCATCCTCAGAAGGACCCATCGGAGCTACAGAGGTTTCTGTCCTAGGGCAATGGGACCTCAGAGCGCGTGGCCAGAAGTCGAAGGCGATGAACTCCGCGAGTCAGGCCCTGAGACCAATTAGTTCGGAGAACTAAATGTGAGGGGGTGTCACAAGAACCGGCTCTTCGGACCGGACCGGCAACCGGACAAGCCTACCCGGACAGACCTTACGATTCCCGCGTGTTTCATGACTCACTTAGCCTCGCACATACCAGCACCTTCCAGCGTGTTCTAGTCTCGATTGCCTCACCATTACCTTGTGTCTACTATTTGATATAGTATACATTGTCTATATAAACCTGCCTGTAAGAGAGAACAAGCTCTAAGCTTGTTCTCCTGTGAAATATCACTGGATTTCGAACTTCAGGACTTGTAGGCTAGCAAGACATCAAGCACTTCATCTGAAACTTCTCCTGCTCATAAGCCTTCTTAACGCGAAGACTTATTCGCAGTTTCCCCTCTCCGCGGAACATATTTGCCTCGGCATGACGTCTCCGAAATCCCTGAAATTCGCGAAGACTTAGTGTCTCGCTCGACTCGCTACGCTCGTCTCGCGCATGAACTGATTTGTCAGCGACACCGCCCCCAGTCGGTGACATTAGAACAAGCTTCCCTCCGAACCCTCGACCCCAAACCACGTGCTCACAGAAATATATCGATTTCCTGTCAACATGACCTCGATGGCTAGAGACTGGAGATACAAAGGCCTAGGAAAGCCTTCTGAACAAGGATTGGCAAAACTTAGACTCCCATTCAGGATACCCCTGGATACCGACATTGCTCTAGTTCCAGAACAATTCAGAAAGAACACCTTATTCTTACAACTTGGAACGGACTCTACTCCCTGGACTGGGTTCTTTGCACCCTACAAACAAGCAAAAGTAGCCCTTGCAACACTCTATGGAGTGTGGTTCGAAATCGAACAGCGCGAAGATTACTTCACGGCCGTGTGCGTCGCACGTCCAATTTTCGAACTGACATTTGATCCTCTCCCAGGACTAGACATGGAAGCACTGGTTGCCTCAGGAACACCAGTACCACACTCCCGAGCTCCAACCCCGGCACCTGCAGAAACCATGGAACAAGAACCCCCCACGACAACTCAAGTCCACGTCACTGACGATGAACCGGATGCACCCATTCCCCAGCAACTCGCGTCGTCCGGCATGACGCGAGCCTTCCCCCGACCCAGTCAATTCCAAGGCTTCGGAGGACGCGAAAGACAACCCCCGAGCCCCGATCCTGACAACTACGACACGAACACTAACTACGGCCGCGGCGCACACCCTTCCAACAACGGAAAACTCGAAGGCATTCCTCCGAAAGCCTTCAATGGCAACAGAGCCCGCACCCACATCTTCCTAACCGCCTTCCACAGATTTATGACTTTAAATCACAACAGCAGAATCGCGCGCAACCCCATCAAGAAATGCGCGTACTTTTTATCACTTCTCGAAGGACTGGACGTTGAAGGTTGGGTCGAAACCATGGATGAATGGCTGCAAGAAGTCATTGACGACCCCGAAGAACTCCCCTTTGGTCTCAATCCCTGGCAAGCCATGCAACAAAAATTCAAACACGCATTCGTCGACTACGCGGAACGCGAACGCGCGCAAGACCAACTCCGGGAATTGAAAATGAAGGACAATAACCTAGATGGCTATATTTCAGCCTTCCAGGTTCTTGCGAAACGCGCGGGACTCTTCACGAACGACCCGACCGTCATGCGTTTATTCGCATGCGGTCTTCCTAAACCATTGGTTGAAGCTTGCATCAATTTCGAAGATCCAACCTCCTTCAACAATTGGATCAGCGCAGCACAAAAACAACACCACGTCTGGATGCGCCGACGAGCAGTCCTAACCGACCATGCCAATACGCACAACAGAAACACCAACTCGAACGCCAACCGCCCTTGGGCTCGCCTTTCGAACTGGGGCACACACGGCAGTACCACCAACAATGCCACCATGCCGCGCGCACGTCTCCCACCACATGACCCAAACGCGATGGACACCAGCGCAGGCGCTGCCCGCAAAGCAATCACCGAAGCCGAAAAGCAAAAACACCGAGAAGAAGGAAGATGCTTCCACTGCTCCCTTCGAGGACACCTAGCTCGCGACTGTCCCATGAAACCGAAACGCGAAACGACTCGCATACGCACCGCCGACACGACCAACATCACATCCAAATCTCCCACTGTGCAGGTGATCGAAGAAAATGCTACCGATAAACTCGCGAAAGCAGCAAAGGCACTTTCTCTGGTAGAAAGGGAGGCCTTCATTAAGGCCCTGATGGGAGATGATGAAGATAAAGAGGAGGATTTTTTGGATGCTTGAGCATAACGGCAATTGCTCGAGCTTTAGGTATCGATTCCATGTACAAAACTCAAAGAAAGTCAATATCAGTGATGACTACTATTTACATTGGATCGAACAAAGCCGAAAAGAAAGCTCTGATAGACAGCAGAGCCACTGAATGCTTTATATCACCCAAACTGACGGAAGAACTACACCTACAAACACGAAAAATAACCCCAGCCAGGAATGTCAAGAACGTTGATGGAACGCTCAATCGCTCAGGAAAGGTCACCCAAGCTGTCCAACTAGAACTGAAGTTACTAGGACAAAAACATACACATCAATTCCTAGTCGCAGATATAGGTCAAGATGATATTATCTTGGGATATCCATTCCTAGAATCGACCAACCCAAGAATAAATTGGTCCAAAGGGACCGTTATGGGAAGGGTCACTCTCAAAGGAAACCAAGAGACTCCAGCATGGATCAAAACATTAACGGACTGGGAAGAAGGAGATGAACTATGGCTCCAAACTCAAATACGAAAAACCACCATAGCGCAACAACTGGCAGAATCACAGATCACGGATAAACCAAAAACCTGGCAGGAAATAGTTCCTCACCAATACCACCAATACGGACCAGTATTCATGGAACAAGAGTCAGAAAGATTTCCAGGACCAAGAAAATGGGATCACGCCATTGATCTAAAACCAGACACCCTGACAACAATCAACTGCAGAGTATATCCCCTTTCACCCAAGGAAAAAGAGGAACAAGGAAAATTTCTTGAACAAAATCTACGACTTAAATGAATAAGGAGATCCAACTCACCCTACGCCAGTGGATTCTTTCTCATAAAAAAGAAAGACGGTAAATTTCGACCAGTGCAAGACTATAGAAATTTAAACAAGTGGACAATACCAAACGTATATCCCCTCCCCCTGATCCCAGAACTTATCCACGCTTTAGCAGGAAAGGAACTTTTCACTAAATTTGACGTTAGATGGGGCTACAACAACATTCGGATCAAGGAAGGAGACGAATGGAAAGCAGCCTTCAAAACTAGCGATGGGCTATTCGAACCTACAGTAATGTTCTTTGGACTGACCAACTCCCCGGCTACCTTTCAGACTATGATGGACGACATTTTTCAAGAAGAACTCGCACAAGGATGGTTAAAAATCTATATGGACGACATTATCATCGCTACACAAAACGATGAAATAGAACATACACTCAAAGTCAACCATATACTGTCTAAGTTGAAACAACACGATCTCTATCTCAAACCGGAAAAATGTCAATTCCACAAGAAAAAGGTAGAATATCTTGGAGTAATTATAGGAGAAGGAAAAATAACCATGGACCCTGTCAAAGTCAAAGGAATTAAAGACTGGCCAACCCCGTCAACACTAAAAGAAGTCAGAAGTTTCCTAGGATTCTGTAACTTTTATCGAAATTTTATACCCAACTTTTCCATAAAAGCAAGGCCGCTAAATGACTTAACAAAGAAGAACAAGCAATGGGAATGGACAACAAGGGAAGACCAAGCCTTTCAAATCCTAAAAGAAACTTGCGTATCCTATCCAGTACTTCGCACTCCAGACTGGACGAAACAATTCATTCTAGACACGGACGCGTCAGGATTCGCTATAGGAGCAGTCATATCCCAAGAATATGAAGACGGTTTACACCCAATTGCATACTATTCCAGGACATTGCTAGATGCGGAAAGAAACTACGATGCTCACGACAAAGAACTAGCAGCAGTAATCTTTGGACTAAAAAGTGGATGACCATTCTTCCTAGGAGCCGACAAACCGGTCAGAATAAGAACAGACCACAAAAACCTTACTTACTTCAAAGAACCACAGAAACTAACAGGACGACAAGCCAGATGGATGCAATACATGCAAGACTTCAACTTTACCATGGAACATGTCCCAGGACACACACACACTATTGCCGACACGCTCTCTCATCGCAAAGACCTTAACAAGGGGGTAGGAGAACAAAAGACCACTTTATTACCACCTGAAACCTTCGCAAGAAAAACCTACCTACCAGACAAACCTGACAAACGATGAGAGATCCTAAGACAATTCCACGATACCCCCTTCGCAGGACACCCAGGAATAGCCAACACCTGGGATTTAGTCAAACAACATTACGAAGGACCTAGACTACGACAATTCATGGAACAATACGTCAAAGGTTGCGCCAAATGCCAAGAGTCTAAAACCAATATACCCAGAAAGAAAGCCACGACTTTCCACTCGACACACACGTTGAACAAGGTCCCCTTTCAATATGTATCAATGGACCTCATCACCGACCTGCCCAAATCAGAAGGATTTGACAGCGTCCTTACCTATAGTCGACCAAGGATGCTCCAAAGCAACAAAATTCATCCCTTGCAACAAAACGATCGATGGAACAGGCGTTGCACACAAGTATCTGAAACACCTCGTGCCCTGGTTCGGCGTTCCCAAAAGAATCATCTCCGACAGAGACCCTCGATTCGCATCAAACTTCTCTAAAGCCTTATGTAAAAACCTAGGCATCAAACAAAACATGTCCACCGCGTTCCACCCCCAAACCGACAGACAACAGAAAGGATGAACGCATGGCTAGAACAATACCTAAGACCCTGGACCACGACTCACCCACATTCCTGGGCAAAAATGCTCCCTTTAGCAGAATACGCACACAACTCTTGGAAACACGAGACATTACGAAAGTCACCACATGAACTCCTCATGGGATTCAAACCCCAGATCAACATCAATCTAGAAGACAACAACATGCCCTCGTCCACCAACCGCCTAAAACAACTAGAAGAAGCAAGACAAGACGCCCAACAACTCCTTGAACGTAAACAACAACCCCTGAAACCCGACATCAAAGAAATGGAAGAAGGAACCCTCGTATGGCTAGAAGCAAAAAACCTCAAAACACGAGGAACACACAAGTTGATGCCTAAGAGATACGGCCCATTTCCTATCACAAAAAGAATTTCCAAAGTCGCATATCAATTACAACTTCCACCGTCAATGAAGATACACAACGTCTTCCACGTCAACTACTCCTCCCTTATAAGGAGACAGAAGAATATGGCACGCCGTTTACACGACCTCCACCAACCATTGAAAACGAGGAAGAATATGAAATCGAGGCGATTCTAGACACAAGAAGATTTGGACGAACACGTAAACTTCAATACCCCGTACACTGGAAAGGATACCCCACGTCAGATGATTCATGGGTCAACCATCACGACCTCAACGCCCCAAAACTCCTAACGGAATATTACTCTGCTTCGGCTGGACGACCCCAGATATAAAAACACCGCCTACAAACAACTACCCCTCACCGCTCTACCCCCCAACACAACAAACATGTCTTCTACCCAGAACTCCCCCACTGCCTCCACTGCTACCCTCGTACCTACTCCACCTTACTCCCCTGCACTCATCCACTTGCCACTGTCCAGAGAACCATCCCCCTCGACGGCGGCGACCATTAACACCAGAATACTCATCCGACGTGCAGCACAACATGCTGCGATGATCGTACAGGCACGCAAACTGTGGGAAGACGATTCCCTCACCACCATACTGAGGGCCTTCGGTAATCAATCCCCTACTCGAGGAGTCAACTCGCCCATCAGGACCCGCAGCCCCTCTTATCATGTCCACTCCCCCTCACCTGACCCTATTCCCATTCCCCCTCGTACCACCACACCTACTGACCAAGGAATCGAAAACATCATTCTACTCGACAAAAATTTCGCCCCCAACAGATCACGAAAGAACTCCTCCCCCTATCTACGAACCACCCACCAATCACGCTCAGCTTACAGAACTAGAGGAACTCGGAGAAGGCTGGGAAGAAGGAGATCTTGGACTAGACCTACTAATCCCAGACCCGGGCAATGAAGACGACACACTCCCCCCTCGCTTCGTTCTCCCCGACCTAACACATGGCTTCCCTTCCCTACTAGCCACCTACGGTCCTGGATGTCCCACTCATCGCATTCCCATTCGAGCTCGAGCTGACCCTTACCCTCGCCCCCTCCTTACTCAAAAAGATGCCTTCCTATTCAAAGAAGGCCTCAGACACACTAAAGCCATAGATGAGGCACTTAGGTTCGAACAGGACCTATCCCTGGAAGCAGAAGTGCGGCGATATCGATTCGCCATAAAGAAAGTACGACAGATGGCAAACAGTCTCATTACTGCTCGCGAAAGATACCACGACATGGTATGGGAAGTAAGGGACTCGGAGATTAAACTCGCCAGGGCTAACGCCAAAATTCGTCTCGAACCACGGGTCTTGTTTGGAACTATGCCTCAGCTTACTGACCAAGAGCATAAAGACGCTAAAGAAGCCCTACTAGACCCATGGTATCAATTCCTCCCTCGATTTTTGGACAAGTGCGCCTGGTGTCACGACGGAGGACACGATACGTTCGAGTGCCCCAAAATCGCCATCTGTACCCTCTGCAATTGTCACGGACACATAGCTGATCGTTGCAGGAACCCACATCGACGATGCAAAACCGATAAAATATGCCGAGTCCCTCGTGACCAACTCCACTTCCACACTCATCGCTGTCAATCGACTATACTCCCTTATGCCGCTTAGGACCTTAACAAGGGGGTGATGTCACAAGAACCGGCTCTTCGGACCGGACTGGCAACCGGACAAGCCTACCCGGACAGACCTTACGATTCCCGCATGTTTCATGACTCACTTAGCCTCGCACATACCAGCACCTTCCAGCGTGTTCTAGTCTCGATTGCCTCACCATTACCTTGTGTCTACTATTTGATATAGTATACATTGTCTATATAAACCTGCCTGTAAGAGAGAACAAGCTCTAAGCTTGTTCTCCTGTGAAATATCACTGGATTTCAAACTTCAGGACTTGTAGGCTTGCAAGACATCAAGCACTTCGTCTGAAACTTCTCCTGCTCATAAGCCTTCTTAACGCGAAGACTTATTCGCAGTTTCCCCTCTCCGCGGAACATATTTGCCTCGGCAGTATCGTCTCCGAAATCCCCGAAATTCATGAAGACTTAGTGTCTTGCTCGACTCGCTACGCTCGTCTCGCACGTGAACCGATTTGTCAGCGACACCGCCCCCAGTCGGTGACAGGGGGGCATGATGTTGTAGTTTACCCCTTTCTTCGGTTCGTCCATAATCCCTCTCCTTATTGTTCTCCTTTGTTATCCTTGTCTCCACAGTTACAGTTTCATCCCTTGATGGTGATCCCCTATTGTGTTTCACCTGTTATGTTTCATCTATTGTGTTTCACTTATTGTGTTTCACCTATTGTCGAGTTACTTTTGCTATTGGTCTACCTTTATCTATTGTTCTGCTTATAGTACTGTACAGCCTTGCTACATACAGTATTTAAGTGCCTGTAGAAGCTGGGGAATACCCCAAGCTTAGCTTTGTCCCATTTCCTGTCACATCCCTTTGCCCTGTAAAAACTGTTTCTCAAATCACAGCTTGCATTGTGCTGGCTTACACCTTGCTTGTCTTGAACACACCTCAGGGAATCTTTGTGTTCCTTTTCCTCCTCTGCCTCTCTCTCATCGTCCTCCTCTTCTGTGAAACCAGAAGATCGGCTCTGTCTGCAGACTGAGTCATTGTCTGACTCAGCCTTGAGACACTAAACCTTTGATCCAGTCTCTCTGAGCCGGCCCCCACTAAACCTTTGAACCAAGTCACAGGGACTTGGCCCCATTGAACCCTGAGCTAACGCTCTCATGGCCGCGATGCCATAACACAATCAGAAAGAACGAATCAGATGATGGAAACATCGCTCAGGATCTTTTGCAACCACCAACAAGACAATTGGGTGGACTGGCTGCCTCTGGTGCAATACACAATGAATTCTAACATTCAGAGACAACCAAGCAGTCCTCTTTCTTCTTATGGATGGGCTTTATGCCTAAGGCACACCAGCCAAATTGGGGAAGCAAGATACCAAGAATAGACAATTGGAAAGTCCGAATCCAGGAAGCGAGATCACAGGCACAAGAAGCAATGAAGATTGCTTCCCTAATGTGGAAGCAAAGAAGCAGTTTCCAACCTTATCAGAAAGATGAAAGGGTATGGCTCAACAGCACCAACCTAAAAATGACACACCCTACAGTGAAACTATGCCCAAAACGATATGGGGCCTTTGAAATCACGGAGGTGATCAGCCCGGTGACATACAGATTGGATCTCCCTAGCCGCTGGAGGTTCCATAACGCGTTTCATGCATCCTTATTGACACCTTACAAGGAGACAGAGGAGCATGGAGCCAACTACACCAATCCAGAAGTGGAATTGGTGGAAGGAGAAGAAGAATATGAAGTAGCAATGATTTTAGGTTCGAGACAAACTGGAAGGAGGAAACAACTGGAGTATCAAGTCTGGTGGGAAGGATACTCTGAAGCCCATGACTCTTGGGAACCAGTAGAGAACATCAAAGTGACTAGACTAATAGAGGAATACCACAGAAAGAACCCCACTGCCATACAGGTTATAAAAGCCCAGCGAAAGATGCCCTCTACTTCCTCACCCCCATATCGTCACTCACAAATGTCCCAAACTCCCACTAATGAAATTGTTCCCCAATCCGACCTCTCTGGTGCAGAGGGGCCACTTGAAATCACCACTCCTGATGCTTCCCTCCTCGCCTTCTTCCAAGCAATAGATGAACATAGCACTGGAGAAGGAGAAGCAGACATGTGTCCCCTCAAATTTGGACCCCTGCTGACCAAGTCGACATTCAGCCTGGGGACTGGGATGTGACGTCCCCTACCAGCACTCTTGACCAGGTTGCCCACCCTGGAGAGCCTTGGGTATGATGGGACGCTGACAGACACCACACAGGGATTGACATCCCTGATGGTATGACTTGGGGCAACAAACCGGCCAGGTATGTGGCCTATGACATTGCCTTGGGAGAGCTGAGAGTGAGGGGGTAGAATGGAGAAGGCCATGCAGATTATGGCAAGATCCTCCAGGCCACCCCTTGTTACAACCTCAATAACTATGGCCAAGATGAACATGATTTAGACTGCTTCAACACAGAGAGGCAGTTCGAAGGGCGCTGGAGACAGACCCTCCACTTGCTAGGCAACTATGGGCTGCAGGCAGAGCTCTACCGCTTAGACCACCTCTACACCCAACAAGAAATGTTGGAAGCTAACTATAAGGTGCTTGAAGAGGAGGAGAAGCAGCTGTGCTACAAGCTCAGCAAATACCTAGCCGAGAAGCGAGGAGTAGAGAGAGGGAGGGCTGAAGCCAAGGAGAGAATGGTGGCAGCCACAGTACGCTCACATTGCTGGGAGTTCATTGAAGCAGGCTGTAGCCAGGGAGAAACCCCTCCAGGTGTCTGGGCTGAAGAACTCCTCACCAACTACCGGGCTGGGCAGCCCATTCCCCCTCTACCTGTCTTCGTCCCTCAGCTGCCTTTGGCAGACATCGCTCAGGGGTATGCTACTCCTACCCCAGAACCAGTACCAGCCAGCCCCACACCTACGACAGTGCAAGGGTATTCAGAGGAGGATGTTGACATCCTCCAAACCATGTCCGGTATGCACCTTCAAGGAGGAGCAGGATCGGAAGCATCACCAAACCCTTCCTCCCAGAGCTCCATCTATTACCATTCCTATAGCAGCAGTGGAGAAGCGTCTACTGTGACAGCTGATTTTATTCCAGAGCCTCAGCAACTGAACATGATAAAAGGGAGGAGGAAGAGGAACCGATGCAAGTACTGTGGTGAGGTAGGACATTTTAACAAGTACTGTCCACTGCCTCACCAGTATTGCCACAACCAGCTGGCAGCAGACACTGCCTCACATTGCCTAGTGCCTCCCTATCATTGCTCCTATGCACCTGTCAGATCGTGCCCTTTCCACTGAGGATGGGAACTGGCACACCTGAGCAGGAAGAGGAAGTCCGACCAGGAGAGGGAGGACACTACTAAGCCACGCATCCTGCAGGTAGCGAAAGTAGAAGGGTCCAGGACCTTTCAAGAACTTTTCACTACGACTCCTCTCTGCTCTGACACACCTCCAGTCAGGAGGTTACCTAGGGACTCTGACAGACTCCCACAGATCATGTCTCCTTCGGCCGTCGCTGAGGAGTCAGAGGCGATAGTGGCCTCAGCATTGGCTGTCTATGAGTCAGCAGAAGAAGGCCAATACACCTTCACCGCATCACCTCCTCCTCTTGATGATGATGGCGTTGACCCCACCACTCGATTTTAGAATCGTTTGTGTGTGGGACCACCAATCTGAAGGAGGGGTAATGTTACCGAGTGGTTTGGGGTCCGGAAGATGCTGGAACACCTGAACTATGGACTGCACTGTTTGCATCATGCGTGCGTCAGATCTTGATCGTTTATGTTCATTGATATCGCGTTTGGAACGCGTTGATCGTATCTTTCTGAAGATGTATTGAAGAAGCAATGAGTAGCATTGCTTCTGTTCCAGATGTTCCTGTACTGCCATGTACATCGCTTCCTTGATTAGGAAAGTACTTATAACACCGAGATTGCTACTAGGGAAGCACTTAATGCTTCTAGCACCAAGATTGTTTACATAGAAGCAACCTCGCTTCTATGAGCTGCCTCTTGCTTCTATAGCACCAACCAGTACTACAGTAGCATGAACCTTATCCCTGTAAGGCTATATAAAGCCCCCAGTAGGTAGCAGTTGAGCCCTAAGCTCGACTTAGTTTGCCAATCCCAAACAGTTGACTCCTACCCCATCTGCAGAGCCCCTCTCATCTTGTTGCCATACTCCAGAAGGATCTAACACTCCTTCCCCTCCATAAGTATTGCTTGCTTGACTCAAGCATATCTGCATTGGTAGGACGCATTCATAGACGCGACCATTGATCTTATATAAGGCACTTTGGAGCCTTAACACCCATGCTGTCTTGGATGTCTATTGACTCATCTTTGAACTTATCCCTCGCTCTTGAACTGGATTGTTCAACAGTGAGTCTTGACACTTTATCCCTGAGGGTTATATAAAGCCCCCAGTTCATAGCAGTTGAGCCTTAAGCTTGACTTAGTTTGCCAATCCCAAACAGTTGACTCCTACCCTGTCTGCAGAGCCCCTCTTATCTTGTTGCCATACTCCAGAAGGATTCAACACTCCTTCCCCTCCACAAGTATTGCTTGCTTGACTCAAGCATATCTGCATTGGTAGGACACATTCATAGACACAACCATTGATCTTATTTAAGGCACTTTGGAGCCTTAACACTTACTAGATACAGTATTTAGGTGCTTGTACAAGCTGGGCAATGCCCCAAGCTTAGCTTTGTCCCATTCCCTGTCACATCCATTGCCCTGTACCCTCTCCCAAATCACAAGTCACTTGTGCTGGCCTATACTCTGCTTGACCTAAGCTCTCCTCAAGGGACCCTTGTGTTCCTCTTCCTCCTCTGCCACTCTCTCACTGTCCTCCTCTTCTGTAAAACCAGGAGATCAACTCTTTCTGTGGATTAGTCATTGTTTGACTTAATCCTGAGATGCTAAACCTTTTTAAACCGGTCTCTTTGAGGCAGCCCCCATTGAACCCTTGAACCAAGTCACAGGGACTTGGCCCCACTGGACCCTGAGCTAATGCTCTAATGGCCATGATGCCATAACACAAGGTGTGAAGGATGTGCTGCTTGAGCAGCAGTGCACACAAAAATGAGCATAGCAATGTTGACACAAATGTCTATCTGCCATTATGGCCCAGGGGGAATGGCTGAGACACAATCAACATTGTACCCATTACAGATTGTTTGTCTCTGTTTGTATATCATGTGGTTGCATCACAACCTGCCACACAACAGGAAGGAAGGGATAAGTCAACTCTGCTTATAGTCAACTCAGTGGACAATAAAAGTAAAATATTTCAAGTGCTGAGTAGGCTCTGTTGTGGCCACAAATTATATTACATAACTAAAGTCATTAGTTATGTAATATAACTTGTGGCCACAACAGAGCCTACTCAGCACTTGAAATATTTTACTTTTATTGTCCACTGTGTTGCCTATAAGCAGATTCAACTTAATCCTTCCTGACCGTTGTGCCAGTGGATTGCATTTGGTTGTTCACAGCTTGATGGTTGTAAAGTTTAGTTGCAACACATGCTATGACAGCTATACTGTCACTGACCCACCAACCGTGCAGCTTACTTAAGGTACCTAGCACTTGGTCAGAGTTTGTAGACACACTGAAAATGATGATCTTGATTTCTTTCAAATGGGGGGTAAAAGTAGTGATTAATGTGAATCCACCCATGTTTTTTTTTGTCAGAATATACCCATTTGATGTTTTCCCCTTCCTCATGTTTTTGGAGAGATGTCAGGCAGAATGGTAGAGTTCAAGTCGGTGCTTCAAATCGGCATCCTTGGCTAATCACATGTCTCTATGCTGTCCTCATCCTCAAGCCCTGTTGACCATACATCTGCACAGATGGTGTACTCCCTCCCCATGATGTGTTTGGGCTAGGGTGGCCAGACAGCAAGCAATCAGCCAAGTGCAGGATCTCAAAGCAACTATTCACACTGCCATGTACTTTGTCATCCCCGAAGGAAGGAAGGAAGGAAGGAAGGAAGGAAGGGCAAACAAAATCCATGCACTTCCTCTGCCAACACTCATGCAACCTTCTCTCCCACACAGCCCTTCCTCCATTGGATCTGCTCCCCAACGGTGGCCAGGCTCTTTCCCTTGCACAGCTCCATCATCAGCTTGACCTCACTGTTCGATGGTGACATGTACACACTGTGAAAATGGACCATGTTTGTGTGCCTGAGGCCGGAGAGGAATGCGAGCTCATGCATGAGCTGCTTCAGTGGGCCCTCATGTGTGATGATTGTCTTGCATGCAAACTGGTGGCCCATCCACTTGTCCTGCATGGCCTCCACCACACCACTTGCCCCTTCCCCAAGCACAGTGACAATGTCCAGTACACTGTTGGACCAGGAGTCTTGTGCGCCCACGGCATCACTGTCCCCTGATGACCCATTTTCATTCTGCACAGCTGCCGACAAGGAGGAGGCAGGCAAGGGCAGCTGGGCATCGATGCAGCACATGAGCTGGTGCAGGTCCCCACTCCCAATCACAACATGATGGTCATGACCTCCACTGCAACAATGGCACTCCATGCACATTCTGTTCAAGTTCTTTTCTGTGCTCACTTTTCTTACCCCTTTCTCACAGAGACAGCACAGCTAGGACCATGGCATTGATACAGCCGTGAAGGTCTGCCTCACATGACAACAGGTGTCTTTCAGTGTGGAGGGATTTTCTGTGCTCAATGAGCATGCATCGTCCTTCAAGGGAGATAATCTTCAAGATTGAGCAGGGCATGATGGGCAGGGCCGGCTGGGTGGTGTGTTGGTCATCCTGGACCTTGCTCATTGAGTGTTTAGTTAATTCCTGTATGCACACAATATTACATTATCTTTTTTCCTTGCCCCCCCCAAACCTCCAATTGCAGTGTTTTTACCCATCTCATCAACAATGTAAGGTTCAAATGGCGCTTCAAGGTTTTCATTACATGTCTGGTGACTATGTGTGACTGACCAAGTGCTAGGTACCTTAAGTGAGCTGCATGGTTGGTGGGTCGGGGACAGTATAGTGCTACATAGCCTTTTCATTTTTTCCTGATGATTGCCTAATTCAAAAGTGATGAGCCAGTGACTCACTCAGCCTTGACTCAACTCAACCAGCAATTGACACGAGGTGCAAAGATGCCAGGCATGTCTCATCAACATCATGATATGTGATAAATAACAAGGAAGGAGTGAATAGTGAGTTGAGGTCCTCCCATCTCCGGAAAAGTCACTAAGTAGCATCTCATCCGCGATGTTTGATTCGATGACACCACATATGCGTGGACCCGGGGAAGTCGAGGCGGGGCGGCCGTCGCGCACCACCAGTCCGTCTCGACTGCGTCTCAACATAATGATATCTTCCTCCTGATCCTGGTCGCTGGTCGCTGTTACTGAGGTGTATATATAACGCCAACAACTGCAGTTCCAATTCACCTGTGCTTCCATCTCCTGGTTTCTTGTTGGTGCCGGTAACCTACAACTTACCTTCAGAACGTTTCATTTCTAAATCTCCGGTCTCAATCATAACGAAGATGCGAAGTTCCTCTGTTTTTACCATTATCTGCCTCGCCGTGGCCATCGTTCCGTCGTTCGCGCTTCCTTTGGAGACCACCACACCCACCACGTAAGCTCCACCTCTTCATTCTTTTGCATCCTTGAATTCGACTTGACTCGCCAAATTAATTGTTCTGAACCTAGCGAAAGTGGGAATCATGCTGTGCCGCTGCGGCCGGCTCCGAAGAGGGAAGGACCCAGCGGACAGCTCCGAAGACTCGATGAGCATTGGTCAGATTCGGGGGGGCAGAGTCTAGATTCAGCCCTGCGGCCGAGGGTGCTCCGTTTTGACCCGGCGCGTGTCCGTTATGACCCGGTGGGAACTCCCCTCGATTCGTTCCGAATTCGGCAAGATAGGGACAGGCGATTGCGGCGGGAGGCCAAGGACGCGGCCAGAGCGGTCCGCGAGAGTGAGAAAGCCGCGGCCAGAGCGGTCCGCGAGAGGGAGAAAGCCGCGGCCAGAGCCACCCGCCCGCCTGCCCCCAAGTGGCGCCTCTTAGGGGAGCCTCGCACGACATCATACTTTCACAGATGATTGCATGTACAAAGCACCTCCTTCAAAATGCACCATCTTGCCTAACAACTGGATATCCAACAGTGAGGTTTTAGTGTGTAGGAGGTAAATGTAAGTTATGTTTCCCTGACTACATACCACGAGTCCCACACTGCCTCCACACTTTTGGTCCTCGCACCCGCTACTACAGCACATATGATAGGGCTGATCTGTTTTCTCCCGCTATCTAATGTTTATTCCTGGTAGTCGGTATACATGACTCCGAATAAAGCGCTCTCCAAAAAAAATGAGGACGAGAACTTGGGAATACACCCCAAGTTCACGCACTGACAACACACCCTTCACCTTCACCAGCTGCAAACCTTCCGGTGTCACAGCCAACAGCTAAATCGATCACCCACCCACAACATCGGCCACTCCACACTCGGTCTGCAACCAATCGCCACCGACCCCGACCCGACCCCGGCATGCGTCACCAAGATTGTGTTGCCGAGACCTTGACGCCCATGCCACCCTCAGCAGACCACCAACCACTTGCGCACCCTCAGAAGACCGTTTGCTCGTGCCATTGCCGTCGATAACGAAAGGATCAACGGCGTTTTGCGATCCCGCGACGTCCGAGTCATCACTCCTGGGTTAGCTGGTCGTGCTTACCCCCACATGTGAGCTGCTCATGCCATAACGGCCTTCTGCAATTCCCGCGATGATCACTCCCCCAACAGCTGGCTGTGCTTGCCCTCGCGTGCGAGCCGCTCATTTGGTGACCTTGGACGAGGCGGCGGTCTGACGGGTTGGCCCGTCCGGCGCAATCTCTCTTTCCGTTCTTGAAAATCCGAGGCCACGGAGAGATGAAGCTGACTCGATGGATGCGTATCGTATATATGGGCTAGTGTAAAGCATTCCGGTCGTGAGTAGGTTACAGAACCGTCAAAGTCCTGTTCGTGTTGAAATAATGAAGTAATAATGCTCCACTTTGCTCGTCGCTCGCCTCTCACGACGGACAGGAATGGATAAGTCCAGTCCACTAAAACTCAACTCAGTGGTCAATAAAGGTGAAATATATTGACCACTGAATTGACTCAGCTCAGATTACAAATTATTTTAAAACAATTGATTGATTTGTTGCCCTCTCCTCATGCATCGCATTATTGTAAATATGTCAACCCAAACAATTAGAACTTAGTCAAATGCTTAAGAGAGGGCAGCTCAGTGCCCAAGTTATGTAACCTAAGATGCAACATGAGTCGCCCCGAATCACCAGGGGGATCATATACACTTAATTTGCCCGATCAATTTAGCCTTAGCAGACTCGGATAAACTTAACACAATGGCGTATGTTAATACATGGATTTATATTGAATAAATCGAGACATAAAGTGCATCCACAAATATGACACCAAATTTTAAATAGGAACGGTCTACTCATTACATGGCGATAATCGGCCGATGGGGATCAATTCGCACCCGATGGGGATCAATCGCCTCGATGACAGAGACTGACCACACAGATTAAACTCAACGCGAAGATCTGGGCTTTACATTTTGTTACAATTTTACTCGAGCCAAATAATATAGTTAGCATTCTTATAATTGAATCTTGTTTGTATTTTCCCACTAAGAACCAAGTCTGTGTTGAAGGCAGCGGGCGGCGGCTTGCTGAGTTCGCGAAAACACACACAAAAGAAGGGACAAAACAGGTCTCTTGTTCCAAGGCATAACTAGAGTTTCTACATACGAGACGCGATCTATGAGAGAGGGGGATATTGGGGGATTGGGGAGACAGAAAGACGCGAGTTGGGAGTGCGATACATGGATGTGGAACAAGACGAGCCAGAGCGATGAGCTGCGATGAAAGAGGGTCGAGAGCTGGCTGGGCAGCGGAGGTGGAACCGGTACGCGATGAAAGAGAGTCGAGAGCAATGACGCAGGGCTGGAATGGGATGCCGCCTTACAGCGGGACACTGTGTGACGACGTACTAAAGAATTACCTTGGACATGGAAAGCCTTGCTGAGACAGCCGACGAGCTATACCTGGAAAGTGAAGATCCTTTTGGTGGATATCGTCCTCTACGCTTTTTGTTGAATGATAGACCCATTTCTACAGGACTATCATCATCTTTAGCCTTGCGCTTGCGGCAGCCCCTGCTGAACGTTGGATCATGACCAACGATGTTCTTTGATAGGCTGCCGTCATCGTCGGACCAATTTTTGGATTCCAGGTTCCGTGTTATGAGATTCAAGACCCATTCAGAAGAACAAAGCTTCTCGTGAGCGTCCTTGACCTCCGTCCGGACATTCCTCTCCGCTTGAGGTTCGGGCATAATTGATTTTGGGTTAATATCATCATAGAAGGTTTTAAGAAGGGTGCGCAACTCTTCAATGATCTGGCGGCATGGTTCCGGGACAAAACCAAACGAATCCGGGTGAAGCATTAGTTTGTGTAGGAAAGATAGCTTTCCGTCACCGCCCCGGATAACACCATCTTCATCCACGTCTCTGTATCCATCAAATACGTGTTGCATATCTTGTGATTGGCCCTCGATCGCAGAATGTCGGCATTTCATGACAATATAAATAAGAACCCAGTAAAAGGATTCAATATCATCTGAAATTTGATGAGATCGAGCTGTGAGGGTGTAATAAAAGTCCTGTTGATATGAACTGCCATGTACCCTGAACACGAAGTCAATTCGCTGCACATAGGGGATAAACAGATCATACCGTGCGGGAGTGTTGTCTCTGCTGGGTCACATCCATCCTCTTGGACATGTCCCAGTCGATCAATAAACCTGATCGATCTGGGGCGATCAGAATGTTTCCTGCGCTCACATCCCGATGTAAAATTTTTGCTTTGTCGTATGCGTCCGTATGAGCTGTTCCAAATTGTCAAACAACAAACTTAAATGTAACGCCAATCCTCACCGATCATAGCATCCCGAATGACCTGGCATAGCTCCCGAGTCGATCTGAACGTACTCAGCGGCTGTCCGAGCGTGTTCAAGACAAGTCGGTAGTGGACATATCGTTTGACGCGCGGTGTACCGGGACACCAAATACTGTTTGCGTTCGCCATCTTTCACATAGTCTTGCATCCTTGTGCATTGTACAGTCAAGTGAATGCTCCGGTGTCGACAGCATGTCGCCAGCTGGACCCAACTCCGGAATGAAACGCACTTTTGCTTCTAGTAAATCGCGATAAATATCCCCTTCTTTCTCGATACCTGGGAAATCGGTACGCCAGTAATCTTTGAGGTAAACCAGTTTATTCCGTTCGACGTCATGGCACACAAATCCAAACGTCGACCGACCAAAAAGGGTTTTCGTCTCCCATATTGGTTTCCATATGATATAGGGCTTCGGCTGTCCTGTCCGTGGCATGATTCGTCATTGACGAGAATCTGGCGAAGGTCTTCAACTTCAATTTTCTCGACGTCCATGTATACCGCCAGCGTGGACTGTGCATCACCAACCCCCTTATCGTTCTTCGAGACCGAGGTGACAGTGGTGTCAGTATCCACGCTGGGCAAAAGTGAGAGAGTTGAGCCTCCAGATGAATTCGGAAAGGGTGTTGGGATCTTTGGTCCAATCGAATATCTCGGTATAGATAGCACCACTGCGATCCCATCGCAGTAGTCGCCCTTCTGCCTTTCCAAAGAGGATGATCGAGTAAGAGAAGACCCGAAACTGTGAACGATGGATAGAAGTGGCATAATGTGTGAGTTGACCACACACACGATACGCGCGCTCAGTCCACCTAACGTGACACTCGACCCCAACCTCTCGCCTCATATGTGTAAGGTTGCGAAAAATGTCCTCTTTTCCCTTTTTGTTTTCGATCCACACATCGACCGCTCTCCAGTCCAGTGAGGTCAGCCACTCGTTTTCCTGATGACCTTCCCTTTTCCAATAGATAACGATGTCTGGTCTCCCTAGGATTGCCTTATCTTGCTTAACAGTGGTGTTGACAAATGTGAGATTATCAGCGAGGCCGGACGTTTTGATTGCCTGTATCTGTCATGTACATGAGCGTGGATCCCCCCTTGAATGTGGGGACTGACAAAGTGATCCTCATTGTGTGAGACGGAGCGCTTGTCGAAGCTGATGATGCACTCTGTCTTTCGAGCTTGGCTTGCTTCTGGCACAAATTCCGAGAGGAATTCGGCTATTGGCATAGGCCCGACGAATTTGTCACATACGTCCCAGGTCATGTCCTTATATCTCTCTGAAGCTAGCTTTTGAGGTGTGGATGTGTGTGTGTGACTTCCTGATAGGTCGTATTTTAGAGGTGAAGTAGTTATAGTTAGACTACTTTGCTCGGTTTGAGGCGGCGTGCTGGGACGGATGACGGCCATGTTGTGAGATGAGACAAAGAAAAGGTGAGAATCACCTACTGCAATCAGTACGTGGTCCTGCAGTCAATGATTCTCTCTTAACTCTAATCTTAAAACAGGTTGTGTGCGGCAGCAATTACATGTACCATATGAACGATCACTTCGATGTACATACTCGAGCGAAACCAGGGTGGTTCAGGGTGCGCGAGCTCGCTCGCTTAAGTATCTGCCTACTACACGGCCACGGCCAGTGAAACCCGGAGAACCGCGGGCCGTAAGTGCCTTATCGGCAATAATTGGCCGATGGGGATCAATCTCCCCTGATGACGGAGATACGCACATATGCGCTTTCATGCAAATTCTCACACACAGAATAAAACCGAGGAAAGTATTGACATTGACATGAACGACCTGCCAAGTCGTCATCACATATGCGCGCACACATTCATCTAAGAGAGACCACTGCAATTCGGTAATGACAGTATGAAGCGTGGGCTTTGCTGCCCTACGTAGTGCATCAAGGACATCCATCCCCAACTTACCTGCCCGCATCTTCCCAATAAACCCTTTCTACCATCGGAAAGGATCGTACATAGGCACACATGATGTCCTGTTATATGGGTAAGACATGGAAGACGAAAATGTGGTAAGGTCATACCATATCTCTATGTGATAAGCAAGCCTGGTTCAGGAACCAACTCAGAGTGCGGATCTGTCTTAGCTCACGAGTTGGGTAACCATCACTATCATAGTGGCTCAGGTTTGTATGCGGTGAGGCAGATGGCAAAGTCGGCAAAATTCGAAGCCCAAGATGGTCGAGGTTCTGGAAATGGCTCACGATTTGCAAGAGACTGAAGAAAGGTAGGATCATGCGGTTGGAATTGGCTCATTTCCACTTCTAGGTTGTAAAGGCTTGTCGAGTTACCCAGTCGCTCTCCAATGTCACAGCAAATCCCCAATGGAGCACAAAGGGTCAGAAGATTGGGTAGGAAAGGCTGACGGCTAGGTCGAATGCGGTCCAATGGCACGTTGCATTGGATACGGATGCTCTTAAGGCCCTTGTGCTTGGTTAGAAAACGAATGAGCGCTGGCCCTGGGATATCCCCTTCGAGAACTGAGTTTCTCGAGAGATGTCATGTTGAGCTCGCCAAGTAAAGCAGGTCCAGTGGGAGGGTTTCAAAGATACTATGCAAAGGAACAGGGACTCGATAGGTGAGTGCTTGAGAATCCCCATCATGGTTTCCGCGATTCCGGGAGCGAAGGCGTAATCAGATGAAATATCAAGTAAATTAATTGTGTGAGAGCTGCATGCTCCGCTTCGTAAGGCGATGGAGGAAGGAAGACAATCCACAGAACCGAATCCTGCGAAGTGCAGTCAGTGTGAGTGGTAGGGTGTTAAACAGTTGGTGCATTTTGATGAACCCAGAGGCCAGCAGAAGCGGATCGGACCCATGGAGAAGAAGGTGGAAATCCCAAAGATTGCGTGTATTTGAAGGCTCGATAAGGAAACGGGTAAGGAATCTCATCGCAGTTCGGGCCTCCAGTGGGGAGCAAGGGATGGAACAGAACATCTTTTCGGGGGGTTTGAAGGTGTGAATAGCAGACCACAGTCCAAGAGACGCATATCCGCTCGGTTCATGTAGTGTCACTTCTGAGCCCCCTTCACTTGTGTCGTTCGCCTCAAGCCCACAGTGGTGCAAGTACTCTGGTAAGAGCGATCGACCTATGGATCGTGAAGCAAGTACCAATGTTCGAAGATCATCATTGTCCAGATGGGTGGAAATCATAAGAAGTAGTTCGACAGGCATGTCCTGGATCCCTGTGCACTACAAAAGTTGTTACAGAATGGAAATTTGCATGAATGGTCAGCGTACAAGGTGTGTTTGATGCTGCTGTACTCGGCGTCTCTTAACTGCCTTCCAACGATTACAATCGGTTGATGAGCAAAAGCGCCGTTTCCGCTCATTTCCGTCTGGTGGGCGCTCCAACTGTTGGGTTTATGAGCGGAGGACAGTCAGACATACGCATTGGCACAGAGGCTCACCCAGTGACGTTTGCAATTGCATGGTGGTGATGGTGGTGGTGACACAGTATTCCCTCGTCGTTTGACTGCAGTCGAATGGCGAAGGGGATTAAGCAATGAAGGGTTCAATACCATGCTTGCGATCAGGTTGTTGTGATACAGAGGTGATTGTCACCGTCATGGTCTCCATGGGTTTAAATACCTTGAGAAGGTGCAGGTACTATTGTGGGCTCAAACTGTATATTCGGGAGATCGAGACGCATATGCGTATACATCGGCAGCTCGTCGTAATTGGTTAGGGAGAAACGAGTCATTATCACACGACGAGGATAATTGTTATCGCCAACAAGCATGATGACAAGCGACCAACAGTTAGCGCGTTTGGGAAGAGACAGAAGACATTCTTATGTGTACTTCTCAAAAGCATAGAACACAGTGCCCTTTTGCAGCACTGTCGAGGAGAGAAGGGTATCACCCAGCACGCATGTTCATGAGAGCGGCACTAACTTTGGGGATAATTGTTCTCGCTGTGGGTGCCTATAGGGCTGTCATGAACCATTCTCCAGAGAGGGCCCTTGAAGGACCCTTCCTTATAGGAGGAAACCTGGTCCCTATGGTGTCACCCTGTTCACACGAGCAAAAGGGGTGAGTAGAGGTGTCCACAATATTGCGCACGCATTGTTGCGCGAGCGATTCTCGGCACAATCGACATACAGCAAGCCCCACTTAAAGGCAACCCTTCTAACAACAAAAGACAGTATTAGGGCCTTCCTAAGGACCCTTTGGAATGACCCTAGGAGCTCTACAATAGGCACTAACCTAGTATCAAAGGCCCTACAACACGTTATTAGACCGACTCTAATAACTATAGAACGAATTATAAGGCAATACTAAGGACCTTAATAGAAGTATTAGGGTCGATTCTAAGGACCCTAATAGAACTATATAAGGGCCTTATAGGATAACACTATTCCCTAATAAAACTACAAGTCCTCAAATGACCGGCCCTAAACTAACTAGCAGGAAATGAATCAGGTGCTTGCACGTGCACTAGGCAGTAAACACGGGGACAATGGAAGCTCTTACTCATCAAGAGAAGCCTTCTTACTCAGCAGCTTACTGAGCATGACTGAGCATGCTCAGTAAGCATCCTCCGACTTCTTACTCATCACTCTATTGTGCTTGATAACAAGGTTATGACTTGTTCCCTATTTAGCAGTTCTCTTGTAGTATATAAGCGCTCAATAAAGCAGCGGACAGTCCTCAGACTGTCCATTTGTTTACGGCACTCTCCATTCCTGGGATACTCCTTTAAGGACCATCCCCTTGTGTCTACCCTGGCCTCCTCTCTGCATGATTGCCCTACTCTCACGGTAACCGTGCCTCTCTGGTACCTGTTACTACTCTGGACCTTACTCCTCGCCCACGCCGTCTTGGACGTCTATCGACTCGTCTTCAAGCTTATCCCTTGCTCTTGAACTGGATAGTTCAACAGTGAGTCTTGACAGGGCAGTCCCTTACGCTTAGAGGTGAGATCATTAGTGGGTCTGAGCGTCAGACTGCGTAATAAAAGGTCCATGCTTACCATGAGGTTTTATCAATGTATACGATCGACCACGCCGAGCGTGCTCTTCGGCAACACGATCCGACCGAGAAGACCCTCAAACGATACAGTATTCCTGTACTACAGGAGTTATGTGTCAAGCGCGGCATTGATGTGGGTGGCTCGAGTCGCCCGCTGAAGAAGCCATATATCGATGCACTATTGATCCACGTGAGACGAACTCACCGTCACTTGTCCTTTATTCACCATGGAAGCTAGCGTGGGCAGCATAGTCGCAGGGACAGGGATCAATTAAGATTGAAGATTCGACTTCCGAATTTCTTGCCTCAACGCGTGATTACTCTCCCAAGACCTGACAGCACCTCTGAGCAGAGCATCGCCGATGAAAACCGAGGCCATCAACAGCAAGAACACAGCGATGAACCAGCAAGCACTTTCCGATTTACACAGCCCACAGCAGCGGAGCATTCACACAGCGAGGTCAACACATTCTACGTCCGGCATGCATTGACTCCAGCACTGACAGACGATCAAGAGAAGATGCCTGACTGGAAATACTGATTGTACGTCTGCTCCTGGGTGTCAGTCAAACACAATTGCAATTCCAAGCAAACCATCCTACACTTTTGGGAAGGATGCGCCAAGGAAAAAAGAAAAGTGGAAAGTTACATCCTTGTGAGGATTTACGAACAACGAAAGGACCTGGAACATATGAATGAGATTGAATATCCCTTGACGCCAGACGGTGGACTTGATCTTGTGGGGTTATCTCAAAAATTAAACGTCAGACAGTGCCAGGCAAGTCGGTTCAATATCATACCAATCTGTGGCGTTGGCTATGCTGACTGTCTCCTAAGGTGCTGGATGCCCACTCTTCACAACCGTGGTTTAGCAAGTGCCTTGTTTTGGAAAGCAGTGCCATTAGGCTATTGAAAGCAAAAGAAGGGTATTTATGGGTGGTAGTTCAATCATCCTTGTAGCTGCTCAGTGATCGGAGGGTATAAACCACTACTGCAAGATCCCTGTTTCAGCCAACCCCATGCCTCTGTCTGTCCAGATATAACGACCCCTCGTCGTCATCCCAAATTTACAGGCTTCTTTCATGCTGGCATTAAGTATCCACTGTACAAGAAACTGTGCATACAACCAATGCGTTTGTCCGATGGGATAGGACCTCAAATTATAGGAGTGTTACGATAGACTGGCAAATGATGGGGGGAGACGGAAAAAACGAACATGATTGTTGTGGAAGGTAGCGGCTGTCTCGTTGCAATGGTCCATGTTATGAGGAGACATAACATCTATCGAGAATGTAACATAACAAGGCATAAAAAAATGGATTTCTTTGACATGGGGTGCCATTATAGACCATTTGCTTTGACACTGCTTTGGTGTCCGGGTCGCTCCCATGGCCTTTGAAATGGAAACCCAAAATCCTCGAGTGGACATGTCCGATTTACCTTCCTGGGCCAACTCCTCAATTGTGTGATGAAGTTGGCCTTCCTCCTCTGAAGACCAGGCTCCTTTTCCATACAGATGCAGCATTAGAAGGTCTTGATAGAACACATATCAGGAGACATACCTCTCCGTCTGATGCCCTGATATTGTGTGTGTTGGCGAAACCGGTCGCTACAGTCGGCCGGTGAGTGCTGCACTAATTCTGCGACAGCAACCCAGTCATTTCCTTTCTTCTGGACAGCTCTGTTGGGAGGAGGGAGATAAGAAAGGAAACATGTGGAGACTGACAGACATCTCACCTGCGCAGCTGCTCATCCTCTGCAGCCCCCCCACTTCCCTGCTTTAGCAAGGGGATCATGCGCATGCTGAACGTGGTAAAAGACGGACTTGACCCCCCTCTGGGGCATGGCACGAGCTAAAGCACACATATAACACATATATCAGCATTACTTGAGTATACACCGACCGATGCGGCCTCCAAAACCCATTAGTAGGCTGGGAAGAGTATATGAGATCATCTAACTGCTCGTCATCCAGATCATTTTCCTAAACGGCAGTGCGTGAGCAAAACAAATGATGATTCCAATGCATTGCGCACCTTCTTGTACGTCCCTAATGTGGCATGAACTTGTCCTACCTCCTCCCTAGTGCACGGACCCTTACGACATGATATGCCTGAGCAAGTTGAAAATCACGTCTGAGGCTAGAAACTTCAAAAGCTCACTCACCAGCATCACCAAATTGCTTGACACTCATCCATTGTGTTGCTAGGAACTCAGGTATGTCCTCTGGAGATACAGTACAATGCTGATTCATATGCTATATTTCCTGGAGGACATTAGTGAATGCGGAGGGACATACTTCGTTCCAACATACGCAATTGAGTATAACCAGGTGGAACGCAAAAAGGGGAAATGTTCATAGGTGGCGAGTTAAGTATCTGTCTACTACACACGGCCGCTATGAGCCGGAGTTGCGGGCCGAAGTGGCCACAGGAAGGAATTATTGCAGCAAGTCCCAAGTCTAATATAATAAGATTATTTCAGTGTCTCACTGTGGGGCACGAACACTGAGGATCCAAGGCAAACTATCTGAGTGTACAAGTAAGGCTGCTACGAGGTACGCACATGCACGCGTACACACTGGTAACTACATTTCAACTATGGACGGTGTTCTTTAATGACAGGTAAAGCAAATGTCCATGTGAGCGAATCAAGTCCCTTTCCGTTGGCTAGGTGCAGCCTCGGCATGTGTGTGCATACAGGCGCACGTGACTTTGACACGTCATACGGTCTGTGCGCAAGCACGTGATGGGTGTTACGGACGAAAAATGATAACTATGGGTAATGTGTCACAGCAACAATAAGAGAAATGGGGACATACAGGACATCCTAGTTGGGTTCGCAGTTGATGTAGATAATGTCCCGCTCAGCAGGGCCTTGAGGAGAGGCGATGGTCTGGAGGCACGCGCGTTTACGCTGCTGGGATGAGCTTGATGCTGATGTGGGAGCGGGGTCCACAGCCTCACGCAGCCAGTCGAGATCCTGCTGCATGTCATGAACCATTCTCCGGAGAGGGCCCTTGAAGGACCCTTCCTTATAGGAGGAAACCCAGCCTCCATGGTGTCACCCTGTTCACACGAGCAAAAGGGGTGAGTAGAAGTGTCCACAATATCGCGCGTGCATTGTTGCGAGAGCGATTCTCGGCACAATCGACATACAGCAAGCCCCACTTAAAGGCAACCCTTTTAACAACAAAAGACAGTATTAGGGCCTTCCTAAAAACCCTTTGGAACGACCCTAGAAGTTCTACAATAGGCACTAACCTAGTATCAAAGGCCCTACAACGCGTTATTAGACCAACTCTAATAACTATAGAACGGACTATAAGGCAATACTAAGGACCTTAATAGAAGTATTAGGGTCGACTCTAAGGACCCTAATAGAACTATATAAGGGCCTTATAAGATAACACTATCCCCTAACCAAACTACAAGTCTTCAAATGACCGGCCCTAAACTAACTAACAGGAAATGAATCAGGTGCTCGCACGTGCACTAAAGCAGTAAACATGTGGACAATGAAGGCTCTTACTCATCAGGAGAAGCCTTCTTACTCAGCAGCTTACTGAGCATGACTGAGCATGCTCAGTAAGCATCCTCCAACTTCTTACTCATCACTCTATTGTGCTTGATAACAAGGTTATGACTTGTTCCCTATTTAGCAGTTCTCTTGTAGTATATAAGCGCTCAATAAAGTAGCGGACAGTCCTCAGACTGTCCATTGTTTACGGCACTCTCCATCCCTGGGATACTCCTTTAAGGACCATCCCCTTGTGACTACCCTGGCCTCTTCCCTGCGTGATTGCTCGACTCTCACAGTAACAATACCTCTCTGGTATCTGTTACTACTCTGGACTCTACTTCTCGCCACGCAATCTTGGACGTCTATCGACTCGTCTTCGAGCTTATCCCTCGCTCTTGAACTGGATAGTTCAACAGTGAGTCTTGACACTGCACACCTTGGAGTTCCCTCAGCACACCATCGAACTCCTGGCGGAGAGTGGTGAGCTCTTTGAAAGCTTCATCGTGCTCCTCTCCGAGACGATCAATCCGTTGCTGGAAAGGCTGAGCCTCCATGTGGTCACGGGCTTCCCATGCGCAGGCCATTGACTCGTCGTCCTTGTGATCGTCGAGATGGAACTGCAAGTGGCGGCACACATGACATTGTTGGCCATGTGTGTGATGTGACGAGTCTGGTTGTAAGTCCAACGTAGGACTGGAGGGGGAGGACACCAGTCTGTTTGGTTCTGGCCATGTATAAGAGCTGAGTGAAAGACAAGACAAAAGAAAAAGGGAATCGTGGAATTATATTGTGCCTGCTCGACTCGCCATCGGGAATATGCTTATTGAAATGCAGGGGCCTCCTTTTAGGAAATAGGTATGATCTGCACACATGGAGGGAGAGAGGGAAGATGCAAGTGAGCGACTGTGGGAGAGAGAGGAGAGTGAGTCCAGGGAAGATCAGAGTGCCAGCATGAGGAGGTACGTACATTCTTGCAGGGTCAACCAATATACCCCCCCCATTCACATGTGCAACGCAACACATATGCACATATATGTAAAACACATATCGATATCACAATGAGACGTAAGTTTACAACATCCTCTGCTCATTAAGGTATGAAATGGCAAGCAAATAAATAAATAACACGGGGTTGTGAGGCCACAATTATATGGACCCAGGAGAAGGGGAGAACTGGGAAACATGAGACATCCACTTAGCCACAGCACGACCACTACATACCACCCCAGCAGACTACCGTCCTCAGAAGCCTGAGCACATTATGTCGCTATTTAGCCAGTGACCACCTCTGAAACACGATGTACGCTGTGAGATACAAATTCGGATTCCAAACAAAATATGAACAATCACTGACTCGTGGTGGAACAAAGGGGAGACCTGATTCATGAGCGCAAGGTTAAGTATCTGTCCACGACACGGCCTGTGCAAACCGGAGAACACGGGCCGTAAGTGCCCTATCACCATGCGGCAATAATTGCCCTATCACATGTGGCATAATTGCCCCAATGACGGAGATATGCGCTTTCATGCAAAATTCTCCTGGCAAAATGCTGGATCTGGCGTGCTCACGTATGTAAAGTGTTTTGTGAATCTGGTCAGGAATGCTTGTCGTTCAGCCAGCCCTGAGGCAGATCTATGATCCCAGTGACGTCGTACGCTTTTGCCGGCCATAGTGCCAAGTGCAAGGAGTTCATATCAATGGCATGTATTAAGTTTGAAGCGTCATATCGTAGTAAATCTACGAGGACTGTATCAAACCATGGAACATATTGACATTGTCATGAACAACCTGCTATGGTACATGCTATATCATATATCAATCCTGTGAAGTCCTGGAGTTAGAGCAGCGATGAGTCATAGCAATAGGTGGAGTGGAGGGGGGACATACGGTACATCCTGCTCAGATTCGCAGTCAATGGCAATGACGTCCCGCTCTGCATGACATAGTGTGGTTGAGGAGTCTTGATGAGCGATGGTTGCGAGGCGCAGGCATTTATGCTGTCCGGATGAGCATGATGGGGAGGCGGGAGTGCAGCCCACAGTCTTGCGTGGCTGATCGACGGCACGATCCACAAGGGCGCTGTGTAGTTCGTTGTGCGTCGAGGCTCTCCTTCAGCTTTGT